>CAWUFW010019375.1:0-188346 GCA_963921515.1 Calotriton arnoldi
ATCCAGTACACATTAGTCATGTATATTTGTGACTGTTGTCAGTTCTCTTTTTTCTTGTGGCATGGAATTCACAGATATGATGTGTTTCAACTTTTATGATGGTTTATAGCTATGTGGCCCCAGCTACAATGATGAATCAGACACACAGTGTATGTTGTACTACGCTCTTGTGTGAGAACAGCCCTGATGGTGCTCCTGTGAAGACATAACACACAGGGGCCGATTCCGATTCGGGCCGGAAAACGTACCGACCGACTCAGTACGGGAATTTAGTCCGACCGACTCGGACCGGCACCGCACGACCCGGGTAGTACGATGAAATGCATGTGAAATCCAACAGACTCGGACAGAATACAAAACGACCGACCGAGCCGGACGGAAACAAGCCATCCAGCGGGGAAATCTCGCAAAACGAACCGACCGACACGCACTCGGATTGAACCCGAACGAAACGTACCCGCGAACTCCGACCCGCGTAGTACGATGCTGTGCGTGCAAAACACGACCGACTCGCCCGGAGCACAAGCCGTACAACCGACACGCATACAAAACCGAGCCGAAGCAACCCAATACTACGCGACCGACTCGTACGCCGCATATGAAACCTAGCTGACACACAGCGGGAACGAGTCGGACAAGATCGCACCAGACAACTGCAGCGTCCTACTCGGACACAAGAACGACTCCTACATGCACCAAAAACACCAAGGAATTTTTTTTAAAAAAGGGCCAAACAAGCAACCACTAAGCCAATAAATACAGGGAGGAAAAAAAAATGGAACAAGGACACACCTCTAACTCCACCTACATAAAGGCCACAAATCCCTACCATGATCCCTTGCAAATTCCACTGACCTGCCAGACAGAACACCATCACACAGCAACCATAGACACACTCACAGCTCATACATCACACAAGCCACACACCATTACCACACCTACAAATAGCACCCTCACACACACCCAGCTAAACCTACACTCACACACCCCCACTTGCACACACACACACATCAATCACCACCACCACCCATCACCATGCCCCCAAAGAAGAACCATAAGTTCCTAGATTGTGAATTGGAAGTCCTGGAAGACGAGATCCTCAGGGTAGAGCCACAGTTGTTTGGTACATTGGTACAACAGACCCCCATGTCGCAGAAAACCAAGATGTGGGCGAGGATTGTCGACAGGGTCAACGCACAATCACCATGTTTGCGCACAAAGGAAGACATCCAGAACAGGTGGTATGATGTGCGAAGGAGGGTCAGGGACCTACTCAAAAAGGACTACCTCCTCAGCCAGCACACCTGCAGTGGCCCTCCTGCAAAACCAGTATACCTCAGGCCCTGGGAGGAGAAGGTGCGGGCCATCCTACCACCAGTGAGCGTATACGGACTAACAGACATCCCAGAGCCTGGTGAGTACACAACCAATATACACAATATGGTGTGACTACACACACACATCACAGTCAAGGGGATAGGCAAACCATGCACACTTAGCAAATCCACAGCAACCAAAAGATATCCATCCCAAGAAGTGAATGCTAGTCAGACAAACACAATACCTGCCATCCCATAGTGATATGTAACTGTGTCATGACAGCTACAAACCTAACAACAAATACAGCAAGGCAGTGGCACAAATAGAACCAACAAATACTCCCAGATATTTACCCACCACTAGAACACCACCTCACAGGGAAGCTCACTGAAAGTAAGGAATTCTGTGTATGCTGGTCAAGTCAGTGTAGCCAATAGCATGATGGGAGTGGTAGTCACAGATATTGGTCACACCCACAATTGGCCCATCAACACCACTCTGAACCATGCTCACATCACAGGGAGTGGAAAACAACTGACAAGATGGCTGACACTGGCTACTGCTGTGGGGAGCACAAGGCCCTGATGGGAACTGGGCACCAACAAACAACAGGAACACACTGTCAGCCATCTTGCCATTGCTGTCACACTCACACACACTGAAGTCCACTCAAAAGGAAGGAAGGATGGGCATGCTGGGAAGGGGGTGTAGGCAATAGCATTATGGGAGTGGTAGTCACAGATCAACATCTCACACCCACATGGCCCAGCAAGTTAGCACTGAAGCATGCACACCTCACAGGGAGTCAAAAGCCACTTCAAAGATGTCTGACACTGGCCACAGCTGTGGGGAGCACAAGGCCCTGCTGGGAACTGGGCACCAACAAACAACAGGACCACACTGTCAGCCATCTTGCCATTGCTGTCACACTCACACACACTGAAGTCCACTCAAAAGGAAGGAAGGATGGGCATGCTGGTAAGGGGGTGTAGGCAATAGCAGGATGGGAGTTGTAGGCACAGATATTGGTCACACCCACAATTGGCCCATCAACACCACTCTCAACCATGCTCACATCACAGGGAGTGGAAAACAACTGACAAGATGGCTGACACTGGGTACTGCTGTGGGGAGCACAAGGCCCTGCTGGGAACTGTGCAACAACCAACAGCAGGACACCACTGACTGACATCCTGAAAGACAACTTGCACTCCCTGCAATGGAAGCACATTCCATGGTGGGATATCTGGCTGGGTGGGAAGGAGGACTCACAGCACTGACCATAGTTACAAGGACCTCCCCTCACACACCCCTCAACACAAACTCCACATAACCCACCTGGGAGAATGCAATGCCTCACATCCTAACTGAAGATCCCACAAAGAACCACCACCCTGGGTTATGCTGTGTGAAGCACAGGGACACTCTTGGGACTTGTAGCCAAACAACTGCCAGGACAACACTCCCAGCCATCCTGTCAGCACAGGCACCCCACCCCACAGGGAAGCAGAGTCAAAAGGAAGGAAGGATGGGCATGCTGGGAAGGGGGGTGGAGGCAATAGCATGATGGGAGTTGTAGGCACAGATATTGCTCACCCTCACAATTGGCCCATCAACACCACTCTCAACCATGCTCACATCACAGGGAGTGGAAAAGGACTCACAAGATGGCTGACACTGGGTACTGCTGGGGGAGCACAAGGCCCTGCTGGGAACTGTGCAACAACCAACAGCAGGACACCACTGACTGACATCCTGAAAGACAGCTTGCACTCCCTGCAATGGAAGCACGTTCCATGGTGGGATATCTGGCTGGGTGGGAAGGAGGACTCACAGCACTGACCATAGTTACAAGGACCTCCCCTCACACACCCCCTCAACACTAACTCCACATAACCCACCTGGGAGAATGCAATGCCTCACATCCTAACTGAAGATCCCACAAAGAACCACCACCCTGGGTTATGCCTTGTGAAGCACAGGGACACTCTTGGGACTTGTAGCCAAACAACTGCCAGGACAACACTCCCAGCCATCCTGTCAGCACAGGCACCCCACCCCACAGGGAAGCAGAGTCAAAAGGAAGGAAGGATGGGCATGCTGGGAAGGGGGTTGGAGGCAATAGCATGATGGGAGTTGTAGGCACATATATTGCTCACCCTCACAATTGGCCCATCAACACCACTCTCAACCATGCTCACATCACAGGGAGTGGAAAAGGACTCACAAGATGGCTGACACTGGGTACTGCTGGGGGGAGCACAAGGCCCTGCTGGGAACTGTGCAACAACCAACAACAGGACACCACTGACTGACATCCTGAAAGACAACTTGCACTCCCTGCAATGGAAGCACGTTCCATGGTGGGATATCTGGCTGGGTGGGAAGGAGGACTCACATCACTGACCATAGTTACAAGGACCTCCCCTCACACACCCCCTCAACACTAACTCCACATAACCCACCTGGGAGAATGCAATGCCTCACATCCTAACTGAAGATCCCACAAAGAACCACCACCCTGGGTTATGCTGTGTGAAGCACAGGCACACTCTTGGGACTTGTAGCCAAACAACTGCCAGGACAACACTCCCAGCCATCCTGTCAGCACAGGCACCCCACCCCACAGGGAAGCAGAGTCAAAAGGAAGGAAGGATGGGCATGCTGGGAAGGGGGTGGAGGCAATAGCATGATGGGAGTGGTAGTCACAGATATTGTTCAGCCTCACAATTGGCCCATCAACACCACCCTGAACCATGCTCACATCACAGGGAGTGGAAAAGGACTCACAAGATGGCTGACACTGGGTACTGCTGGGGGAGCACAAGGCCCTGCTGGGAACTGTGCAACAACCAACAGCAGGACACCACTGACTGACATCCTGAAAGACAACTTGCACTCCCTGCAATGGAGGCACGCTTCATGGTGGGATAACTGGGCTGGGGGAGAAGGAGGCCTGGATGGCAACCAAATACCACCAATGCTGGTCATGCACACACCTCAACATACACATTGACATGCCACAGGTTGGCAGGACAATGTGCTACACCAATATCACTCTCTGACTGTCACAATTTAGGAGAATGCAATGTCCTGGCCCACATCCAGAGGTACAGTCACAACTGTCAGGTGTTTGAACAATTGATGCCAGTAGAAACATAACATACAATCTGTGTCTCTCCCCAAAACAGGTGATGATGGGGACACAGCAGCAGACGAGGAGGAGTCCCTGTCCCAGGCTCCGGGGAACACTGAGCTCACTGGTGTGGATCAGCCACTGCACTCCTCGGATGGTGAAGAACCAGCTGGAACCTCCGGTGTGAGTCATCATGCAGCACCAGCAGGACCAACATCTGCACCCCCTGCACCCACCCCTCCAACAACTGCCAACACACAGGCCACCCCTGCCAACACGGACAGACCAAGGACCACAGATGACAACAGCGCAGAAACCCAGGCCCAAACTGGAGCTGGTGACAACGAGCCCAGGAACAACACCCAAGTGGGCCCACGGTCACCTGTGCGTGCCACTGCAGGTCCTGCACGTGTCATCACGGGTGGTGGGAGGGGTGGTAGACATAGGTCGCTCTTTGTAGAGGGGTCTGGACTGCATGATGACCCACAACTGGCATGCATCGCGGATGCGTACCAGACTAGCACCGGAGAGGTCAGCCAGGTAGTGGGGATCCTCATGGACATACAACAGCAGCAGGCTGCCCATCATGCCCGCTTGGACTCCCACATGTCCCGTGTCGACACACACATGTCACATGTCGAGACACACATGTCACGTGTCGAGACACACATGTCTGGCATGGTGTCCAAGTGGGACACATTGGAACAACTGACAGCGGTGCATAGGGACATACTCACATGCCTCCGCCAGATCAGCACCAACATGGCCTCACCTCCCTGTGTGCCCACAACAACTGCTGCTGAAACAACTGCAAATGCCACAGGGAGGGAGGAGGACTCTGGCAGAGAGTCCCCTGCACCGCCGCAGCCTGCACCTGAGGGTCCCCCAAGAAGAGGGGCCATCCGAAGACGCCAAACTGAGAGGCCGATGGCCATCTACATCCCCCAGGAAGCCAACACCTGTTCTGGAACTTTTCCTCTGTGTGCAAACTGCACGCCCTGTCGAAGCCAACCCAACTCTCCCACATGACATGGGGAGCTCTAGTTGGCCAAATTCATCAGATGACTGTGGACTTTACTCTGTACATGTCAGCTACCAAGACTTCCAATACACATGGGAACTTTGGATTCCAATTTCTATGTACAGCACCCACCATCCTGTGCACCATCCTCACACCTGTATGTAAATAAACTCACCAATACACCATATCTGCCTCAGTTGTGATTCCTACGTGGTTTTTGTCATGTAGATGGTGATCTGCTAAATGACACTGTGCATGCTAACTGCTACAGCAAGTCCAACACCGTCATGTCAGTCATGGCGACGTGACACATATGAGGGAGACACACCACTAGGGACACACAACACATACACACCAGGGCCATCAGACTCATCACCTATACTGATGTTGCAACTAAATACAGTGGAATGCACAGACACGCCACCTATTCACAGTCACTGTCAACTAGACTACAGGTGCAGTAAGCAAATGTCAGTCAGATGTGTGACTACAGACAACGCACATCCCAAAGTGAAGCACAGGTTTATTACACATTTGCAACATGTTGTTTCCACTACAAATGCAAGCTAATCCAACCTGGCTGTGGCCACAAAGTCAAAAAAACAGAAGATAGAAAGTCCACGGGTGTGTGGCACATCACCTGTAGGGAAACGACTGCTTCCACCTTGGAAGTTGAATCATGGATTCGGGGATCCAAGTTGATCAGACAACTCCGGCAGCACCCTGTGAAGGACAGACATGACACACAGTCAAAATCAATGAAGAACAGCACAGAACGGCAATACTCATGTCTAATACATGTCACGAGATAACTACACAAAACCAAGTTAGCATGTCAACACTGTTGGGCAGTACAGACCACCTGCAAGGACACATCGCTGCACGCATCCAGTCAAGTAGCACATGGCCACACTCAAACAGCACCAGAGCACCACACACACATATCATGCAAACTCAAATCATTGACATCACAACCCTCTGGAGACTCACATTCAGCTGAAGAAGTTGGTGATGAGCTGTGTGCGGACATCACCATCATCATCATCATCATCTTCACTGGCATCGTGACCCAGGCCAGGATCTTCCACAGGTGGCGGACTTTGGTCATCGTCATCCAGGATGAGAGGCAACTCCTTCTGCACTGCCAGGTTGTGTAGCATGCAGCAGACGATGACAATCTTGCACACCTTTGCTGGGGCATATGGGAGGGCCCCTCCTGTCTTGTCCAGGCAGCGGAAGCGGCTCTTCAGGAGACCAAAGGTCCGCTCGATCACCCTCCTCATCCGACCATGTGCCTCATTGTAGCGCATCTGGGCTGGTGTCACAGGGTTCCTGAGGGGTGTCAGCAACCATGGCATGTTGGGGTATTCCGAGTCACCTACAGACAGACAATTGCACATTAGCCGATTTGAAAATGTGTGCGGAAAACAACATAGCAGAACACACACAATGGTACAAAGTCAGTACACACCAACAAGCCAGGCACGCTGGTTCGGCATCTGTGACATCATCCTCGGGATGCGACTACTCCTCATCACGTATGCATCGTGTGCCGAACCGGGGAAACGGGCACACACATGTGAGATGGTCATATCTGCAAGACATACCACCAGAGCATTGATCGAATGGTAATGTTTACGGTTCCGGTATGCCTGCTGATGTGCCTGTGGTGGGATCAAAGCCACATGTGTCCCATCAATGGAGCCAATTACATGTGGCATCCTCCCCAGGGCATAGAAGTCACTCTTGACGTCAGTGAGTCGTTGACGTGTTGGGAAATAGATGTACTGGTTGAGGTATCTCAACATTGCCCCCAAAACATCGCGTAGCACACGGCTGAACATAGTCTGTGACATCCCACCAGTAGTTGCCACAGTGTGTTGAAAGGTTCCGGTGGCAAAGAAGTGTAGGGCTGCCATCACCTTCACCTTGGGGGTCAGCGCTGTAGGATACGGCCGGCCAGGCTGCAAATGTGGGTCCAACCGCACTGCCAAATCCTCAATCAGCTGCCTGGTGAAGCGGTACCGTCGGATGCTGTCACGTTCCACCATCGTTGCCAGGTCTGGGAATGGTCGATGGACAGCAGGAGCCCTGCAGTGCATAGGTGAAGAAAGCAAGATTGTCAGTCACCCCACCTATGTGCCGTTCACCATACTCAATTTCACATGATACATCATCAACATACACAAGTACTTGATGTGTGTGTCGTTCCGTTTGGACATAGATGGCACCTACATGGACATCATCTAACATCTCTGTTCAACAAGTGTTGACAACAGGTTCCAGGGTGTGCTATGGGACACCATTAGGCTGTGTCACAGTACCCATTAACTGCTCTCACGTTCCACACACATACCACAGTGACATGTCTGGACAGATGCTCCACAGGCATCACAGCTCATTGACAGGTAGATTCCCAGGGACCCTGTCTTGCCACATGGACACTGGCATGACATGGCGTATCATGTACACGTCAGAAAAACAAACATGACACCCACAGGTAGTGGCCCCTGTAGCCTCTGCAGGACAGACATGGACGTCTGTGACACACACACAAACACACCATCAAAGTTCATGCACAAACCATGTGGATGTGGAGACTATCTCCCATTGTGCACATGGAGTCAGAGACATGTGATACACAACATGCACACAGACTGTGGAGGGACATCACTATTGTTGGAATGGGCCACCCTGTGACGTACATGCCTTCCCACATGTGAGCCTGGGGGTATGTGACATGTCATACACATACACAACCTGGAAATGTGACCATGACACATGCTCAGAAATGAAAAGTTGCACACCACAGTGGTCAGGTGCACAACACACAAAGGACCCTGTCCCCATTAACACGTGCACAGCCTGGGTGTGTCTGCCCCCAAGTGCCACCCCAAAATCCACATGTTCACCCCCATACACAGATAAGGTTATGCTGCCACACATGCCTTATAGACAGTGTGGACTGGGTGTGCTGTTGTAGGTGTGCCCCTGAGTCCCTGGAAAGTAAATGTGGCTGGCATAGGTTCACCAGTGACCAGCATGGTGACATATGCGTGTGACCTGTCCAGGGACGCGTTGTAGAGCAATGGACCGATCAGTGTGCCCGGCCGGCCCATTGCATTGGATGTGAGCGGGTACGCGTTGTAGAGCAATGGACCGGTCGGTGTGCCCGGCCGGCCCATTGCATTGAATGTGAGCGGGTACGCGTTGTATGCCTGGTACGCGTTGTAGTGCAATGGACCGATCGGTGTGCCCGGCCGGCCCATTGCATTGAATGTGAGCGGGTACGCGTTGTATGCCTGGTATGCGTTGTAGAGCAATGGACCGATCGGTGTGCCCGGCCGGCCCATTGCATTGAATGTGAGCGGAGTGCGCGTTGTATGCCTGAGTACAGCGTTGTGGAGCAATGGACCGATCGGTGTGCCCGGCCGGCCCATTGCATTGAATGTGGCGGGTACGCGTTGTATGCCTGGTACGCGTTGTACAGCAATGGACCGATCGGTGTGCCCGGCCGGCCCATTGCATTGAATGTGAGCGGAGTGCAGCGTTGTAGAGCAATGGACTGACCGGTGTGCCCGGCCGGCCCATTGCATTGAATGTGGCGGGTACAGCGTTGTATGCCTGGTACGCGTTGTAGAGTAATGGATCGATCGGTGTGCCCGGCCGGCCCATTGCATTGAATGTGAGCGGGTACGCGTTGTAGAGCAATGGACCGATCGGTGTGCCCGGCCGGCCCATTGCATCGAATGTGAGCGGGTACGCATTGTATGCCTTGTACGCGTTGTACAGCAATGGACAGAACGGTGCGCACACATTGGCTGGGGCCTGGCATGGCAACGGACGCGTTTCGAAGCTCCAACGAGTCTGATGCAGTGAATTCAGTTGGCCAGCCACAACAATGTTGCAAAATCATGGGTGTCATGAAGTTGAAGATTTGAAGGATGCTGTGGGCGTGTATTAGTGCTGCCATTCCATGGATTGGTCAAATTCAGAAGATGCAAACGACTTGGACCTATCACTTTGGACACATGGGACAGTATCTGCCTCTGCAGCACACATATAATGCTGGCTGTTCCCCTGAGAGCTCACTTGCCTGCACTACATGATCCAGGACAACATCTGCCACCAACACTGCTGCTGTTTATGCATCCTCTGGCTCCTGCAATGGCACGTACTGTGGAGAGAGCCCCAGCCTTCAGCCTTGAGGAGAACCAGGCCCTGCTGGACAGCCTCCTTCCACAGTACAGCAAGCTGTATGGGAAACCAGGGGAGCAGGTGAGTGTGCTGTCCACTGCCTCACTAATTGTGCATGTTGTCTGACTAGCAGGGCTTTCAGTGTGCACACCACTGGCTAGCATACCCACTGAGTAGTTGTCACACCCCAAAGTGTGTAGTCACATGCACTGAACTGGTGTCATAAGGTTTCTGCACATACAGAGCTATGCACAGGATAATAGGACCTCGGAATATAGTGGTGAGCCAACCATAGACCTTAGCACCCAAAACCCCAACCCAACTAGCCTTAGCGTCCCATTAGCACCAATGTACCAATGATTAGACAACCCAGAACACGGTATCTCTCTCTCTCAGGACTCGCAGAGGCAAGAACACTCTTTCGTCACTCACTCGTACCTGTCCACAACATGCGTAAGAAGAGACACTGTATAGGTTAAAATGTTTATTTCAACTTACGTGCTCTAAGATACAGTACACGTGTCAGTACTACTAGCATAATACATATGAATAAAATAATCAGCATAGTTACAACTCCATAGAATACGAACGGGGAAAGCATCTCATAAAGCAGTGGATATATGTCTAACTAACATTACCACCCTCCCCGTGCTGGAAGCTAGTTTATTATACAAATAGAAGACCTCTGGGCTTTGACTAGCGAACCCCCATACCTCAGTCTCTAGATGCAAAACTACATCAGCAGACAATCACAGCTCTTCTCTCTGGAAAGATCGCCTCCAAGTGCTCTAGAGCGGGCGAACCGCATTATTAAAAGCACACTAATTTCTCCATGGCAGCTGTACATGGTGTTATGTCTAGGTGCGAGGGACGGGCCAAATCAGTAAGAACCAGGGACGTGTTATTCGACCTTGTAACTGTTGTTCAGACTGAGCCCAAAGGGAACAGGAGAAAAGGTGAGAAACAGAAAATGCAGACAGTTGTAAAATAACTTGGCAGGAGCAGAGGGCGACAGAACAACGGCTAAGAGTAACGTGCGCAAAAGTCATCATGGCAGCCAGGCCCGTGCCAACGTATCCAGGCAGGCCAGGAGGCCACAAACCACAAGACACCCTCCCCTGGACAGTCCATCGGCCAAGACTAAAAACGAAAACAGAGTTCCAAACACCTGAGCAGAACAGAGGCGTCCACGGTGGAAGAAGTGGAACGGGGTAAGGTAGCAAAAGACAGTCAGCGAGGCAGTCCACTGACAGTGAACGGCAAATCAATCCAAAAACGTGGAAGTGCAGAAAAATGCTATACCGTCCAAGAGGACATCATTGGAATCATCAAAAAACGTAGACGCCATCCAGTCCAACAGGTCAAAGCTGCAGGAATGTTCCTCAGAGGATGGAGCATCCAAAAGCAATGCGGGACAGCTTGCGTGATATTCAATATAACTTTGTTGTAGGAGATTCTGAGCAGCCGCCCAGATATCCCATTGCGCCAAAATCCCCAGTGCAGCCGCACGCATCATAAAGCCAGCAACGGAACAGTCCCGTTCATGGGCCTCTAAGGGACCCACCAACTGAACAAAATCCGGAACAGACAATGACGAATTGGAGAGGCAATAATCCATGGTCCATGTGAAAGGACAGCGGATGCAAGACATCACAGGTTGCACGCAAGTGAAATACGCAAAGCGAAAAGAAAGGGTGTAGGACACACTGATAGTCGCCAAGGGCAGAACATCGAAGCCAACCAGAAGTCGCTCACGGAGCAGCTGGAGGCGTTCGGGATCGAGAAGGGCCCAGTGGTGAGCAGCCATTGCGCAGAAAACAGACCAACAGCAAGACACCAGCCGCCAAAGCGAGGATTAATGGGAAACCACCAAAGACGCTAGAAAAAATAGAATGTATGAACGCCGGTATCACACCGAAAACAGTTTGGAAGGTGGACACCAGGCCGGACTCTACAATCTTAAAAAAATGCACTAGACCCTCAGTGTTGGATGCGTTAAAAATACGATGAATTAACTCCCGAAATGTTGGGGGAGGTTGGTGTTCAAAAGGGCCTGTATTTCACTGTGGGTACTCGCCACCTGGAGAACGAATGTCTCCCGGGCGGACGTGAGCGTAACCTCCTCGTTCAATAAAAGGGCCTTTATTCTGCTCAACTTATTGAAATCTGCTTCCATGGTAGGAATGGAAGGCCAAATAGAGTTATCAACGATGTCATGAGGGGAGGAAAAAGCACATTCTTGCAGCAGACAACTCTGTGTGAGACCGTAACAATATACGGAATGCCAGCCTGTAGGCCACAACAGTCTTCGTTATTTAAAAGCAAATAGCTACCGTTAGTAAGCAAAGTAAAAGTAGGAGAAATAGCAGGAGCAGGAATACCCTTTAGCACACATGCAAGATTCGGAACTGAAACGCTACAAGCCCCGTGCAATTTAATATGTTTACAAATAAGCGAATGACCCACAGTTGAATCACAAGACTCCCCGTGAGAAACACTTCCTTGCCGTCTCTAAGGCATTTATACATGAAAGGCAAGGACCAGAGTTCATGCAGGAAAGCACTACCCAAAGGCTGGAAATGGCCCACAGGATAATGTTTCATGCACAAGCTAAATTCAAACAAGGAAAAAGGTAAAGCGATAACCCCATGAACTAGCCACACAGCAGAATCTAGTTCCGCCACAGAGAATGGTAAAGGATCCACTTTCTCGATATGTAACAAAGTGTAAGATGCATCTTTCATGGACATGAACTGCTGTTTTTCAGTCAAATTAAAAGGCAGAATAAGGGCAGTGGTGTTCAAAAAATTCCAAGGAACTTTACCTAACTTAAGGGTTTGCAAAGTCCACGCAAACTGCATCACTGAACGCAATTGATTCTGACCATGATACAACAATAGAAACATCATCTTGTACAATATCAACAACAGAGGACACAATATTCTCTAATGTGTAAATGCGGGAAGACAGGGTATTTATACTATTGTCAACAACAGCAAGCACCTTTTCCAAATTTGCTTGGTCTATTTCCCGAAGACGGGAAGCAGCTTCCATTTGTGACAGCTTCCAGAGTTCATTATACGCTTCATAAATGAATCTCTTCGGTCGGGGACCACGAGGTCCCAAGATAAAGTCGGACAAATCAATAGTGCCTGATAGGAGGGACAAATGTTTCTTAACAGAGTCTAAGGACGAATGTTGTAGCCATTGTTTGCATAATTTACCAACTGAATAC
The DNA here is from genome assembly GCA_963921515.1 of Calotriton arnoldi. Classification (NCBI taxonomy): domain Eukaryota; kingdom Metazoa; phylum Chordata; class Amphibia; order Caudata; family Salamandridae; genus Calotriton; species Calotriton arnoldi. Next base: position 12,910 of record CAWUFW010019375.1, read on the forward strand.
GTGGTGACAGTACGAGTTTCAGCAAATCTTGGATCAGGCTTGTCCTGTATGTAGCCAGGAACTGTGCCATGAAAACGCAGTTGGCATGCATTCGATGATATGGGCCATGCCAACCAGGGTGACTGTATCAGTGCAGAAACGTTAAAGGAGTTGTTTTGAAACTGAGCCTGCAACGTCATAAGGGACATATTAAAACGCAAGCTATCATTTGGAGAACTCGACAAGGATGGGATGGCTGGCGCATTTAGTTGTTTAATGGTAGCCAACCCCCAACACGTGGTTTGATGAATGGAAGCATTCAGAAACACAATTTGGGCCGGGATAAGGCAAGCGCGGTGCAAGGCCTCGGTGCCTTGCACCTGCCATGGCTTTGAACCCCAGATTGATTTTAAATCCACTGTGTCTTTCCAATACTCATAACCACCCACCGCCAAGGCGCTCAAAAAGGAACCCGAATACAGTAATTTGGTGTGGGTCAACATTATTTTTTGTGTCAATGGGGTTTTCAATTTAAAATAATAGGACCCAGGGTTCGATCGATTAAAATCAGTGAAATAGGTGAATTTATTTCGAAGAGTCTGGGAGCTACCTGGTATGGGGTTTGGGCAATGTTCCCATTGGGTGTAAGTAACAGGGCTGCGTAGTGCACTCGGTTTGTGGAGAAAATGGTTGCCTCAATGCTGGTAGCAATACAGATCGGCATAATTCGCAGAATTCATATACAAATCCTCAGCATTAAAGGAAGCATAATATTTTAAATCAGCAAACAATGCTTCAACGGCATGCACATCCCAGTCATCAGAATGAATATTACTTTTACTACATCACCCATCGAGACTCGAAGGACATTTGGTACATTAATAATTTCTGTCGGGCCATGGATCTGAAAGTTTACCGCATCCCATACGATGCCATCAGCAACTGGAAACGCTGAAATGTTCACAAACGTGTGGTCACGCTTCATGATGTGTGAAGAGGAATGTGGAGCCAAAGTTCCAGCAACACTGTTCACAGCAGAGCGTTCAGGTAAATAGTGACCATTGATGAGTAGAAAAAACACTGTGACAAAGCCAATGGATATGAACAAAAAAATCAAGAAAAGCACCATCCAGATATATGTCTAAGGTGGAATCAAAAAATTGTCTCTAAACCAGGATACAAAAAGACTAAACTTGGACGGGACCGTTGATGAGGTGGAATCCGAGTCAAAGGAATAACGTGTCGGGCTCAGTGGCGTTGTTGGTTGGTGTGCCACCGACTCCGTGGCGGGATAGGTATATTCGTCCTCGTCAATGCAGAGGGAGACAGGGGGTTCAAATATGTTTTCAGGCAAATCAACCATCTCCATGGTAACATCAGTGACCGTTCGGGCATGAGTGCCTCGAACACATGTCCGATAAATGGCAGGACAAGAGACCGCTGGTGTGACACTATTCAGGATCGGCCAGATGTTGTAGCTTGACATTTTCCACTGAGATGTATCTGTTCTTCTTGCGACCAGGAAGCGGTGGTAAGATTACTGTACGTGTTCCCTTCAAGCCCAGGACTGGAACCGGTGCACGAAAAGAGGGGCCGAATTCTTTTTGTTCTCCACCTTCTCTCGAACCAGGTCGCCAATCTTCGGAAGCCAGCCGGCAACCGGAATCTGCAGAGCAGGGTCTGTGGCTGAAGGCAAATGTGCAATTGCAAGTTTGTCTCGGGCTTCTTGTAAGTCCTGTAACATAGTAGAATGGTTATCTACATCAAACTTGGCGGATTGCGCCGCCATGTCTAGAACATCAAGGTCAGGCACAAACATTCGTATGCCAAAGAGCATTTCGTAAGGGGTCCGCCCACCCAGAGGTCTTCTAGGGAGATTATTAAGTGCACGCTGAACGGTATACAAGTGGGCCAGCCAGTTCCTGCCAGTACCTATAACTCTAGCTGTCAAGGATTGCTTTAAGTCACGGTTCATTCGTTCAACGATAGAGTTGCCCTCAGGCCTATACGGAGACGAAAATTTTACCCGCACCCCCAAGGAGCCCATTGCGTCCTTGTAAGCCTTAGAGGCAAACGCCGGACCTTGGTCAGAATGGAAGGTGCCGCATGCAAAAATTCCCACAAAGACACGCAAATCCCTGATGACATTTCGAGCGTCAGCACTTCGTTGTGGCCAGACCAAGATGAACCGTGTGCACGAGTCCACTGCCACTAAGATATATTTATAGGCAGTGTCCGATGGAAATGGACCGCAGTGATCCAAGTAAACACACCCAAAGGGTCTGTTTGAAATTCCGAGCGAGGTCTGAGGTGGTCGTGTGACCGTTGAAGGCTTGATCTGTTGACAAACGTCACAGGAAAGCACATAAGTACGGGTATCTTTATATAAACCACGCCACCAGTAACGCTGCTGCAAAATGGAAATTGTCGCAGACACACCAGCATGAGCCGAAGCCATGCCTTCGTGTGCTGCCGCTATCAAGGAAAGTCTGCGGTCCGCGTTGGGGATCAGCCGATCACCAACGTCAGGTATTGTTACATAAGGAGCCTGATCGGGACCTAACTGGTAAGAATATTTGGAAGGGAAACCTCTAGGGTAATTTGTTCCTTCTTTTGTTGCAGCAATAGCTGCCAAGATATCAGTGTCTATTTTAGACATGGATCTAGTAACTGCTGCTACTGAACACGTGACTACTGCTGATCTGGCAGCTTCATCTGCCAGACTGTTACCAACAGCGTGTGCGCCCACCCGCTGATGGCCTAGGGTGTGAACCACCTGTGTGAGCGGCAGACGTCGTTGTAATTCTGCCACTCGAACCCAAAGCATTTTATGCTTGATTGTGTTGCCTTTAGCATCTCTATAGTCATTTTGCGACCAAAAGAACAGATTGTCATTGTATGATTGAACACAGTAGTAAGAATCGCACACGATTAAAGTGGTCACATCAGGATTGACGAACTCAAGCGCAAGTACCAATGCGCGCAACTCGGCCAATTGTGCGGTACTGTCCCCGAGTGTCTGTGTGTGCACCACAGTGGATTTGAACTTTCCGTTCACAAACGTACCTGCAACAATAGCACATGCGGCTGAATAAGCATGCTTGGACCCCGTGGCCGGTTGTGCCGAACCATCGGTGTAGATCACACAGTCGTAATCCTCAAGCGGCAATAAAGACAGAGGAGGAGGATGAACGAATTCATACTGTAAGAACTCCTGAGTCTGAAGAGAAGAATCGAATATGAATGTGACATCCGGAGACGTCAACGAGGTTGCCCATTGTATCCAACGGGGGTGCAATGCTTTAGAGTTCGGTACACTTGCTTTAGTCACTGCCTCTAGAGCAGGATATGGTGTTACCACCAGGATGCGTTTTCCCTGTGCCAGTGCGCGTTCCTTCAGAATTGCCATTTGCACTGCTGTCAGAACTTTCTCTACAGATGAAAACCGCATTTCTGCGGAGGTGTACAGATGTGACTTGTATGCGATGGGTACTGTATCACCTTCATTAAAGGTTAAGTACGTGAAACCCACTGCCCCTGGAATGATTCTAATCACCAGGTTTGTGTGGTTATCACGTGTCAAAAGATATTTGGACTCAAGAAGGTCTGTCTGCAAAGACTGCAGAATGGAGGTATGCTCTGGAAGCCAGCAAGACTTCGAAAAAGTAGGTTGTATCAAGGCATACAGTGGCTTGATACGCTGGGCGTATTCGGGAATGTATGTACGTCCGAAGTTCAGAAAGCCCAGCAATGACTGAAGTTTCTTCAGATTAGTAGGAGGGCACAGAAGTGCACATTTCTCCAGAAAATGGGGGCTAAGCCCTTACCTTCATTGTTGAGCTCATAGCCCAAGAACAAAACGGTAAATTCAGCAATATGAGATTTGGCAAAGTTAATTTTGTAACCTTGAACCGCAAATTCAAGAATAATGCGGTCTAGTCGGGTTAGATGCGGAAACAATTCGTCGTCCGTCAGATAAATGTCATCCACGTACGAACAGGCGTCTGGATCAATGCCGTCTAACAAAGAGACAACACGAGCGGCGAATACGCCTGGACTATTTTTGTAGCCCATAGGAAGACGCCTGAATTTGAACATTTTACCACCGGATGTAAAAGCGCACCATTGGCCACTCTCCGGGGCTAAGTTGTGCGGGTAGAATCCATTTGAAAGGTCAAGGGTCGTTTTGTATTTTTTACGAACAAGACTGTCTACAAGCGCAGAACTATGGGTGTTTTGCACCGCAAAGGTCCGACAATGAGAGTTCAAATGCCGATAATCCAATACTAAGCGGTACGATCCATCGGGTTTAGAAACCGCGAAAAGGGGATTGTTCATAGGTGATACACAGGGTTCAATTACTCCCTGATATTCCAACTGAGTCAGAATTTCGGAAACGGGGCCTTTGGCTTCACGTTTTATGGGATATTGGGGTTGTGGTTGCGGTAGTGACCGCAAAGGTATTTCATGAGGGGGGAATCTTCGTCCCAACCCACGTGATTGCGGAATAACGCAGGAGCCAGGGACACAGCCCACTCTGCTGCAAGAGCCTCCGCTTTGTCCTTTGGGACATGTCGAGAAAAGCTCGGAAGGATTACCTCCTCCCTTTACGCGCAGCAAGAACGAATGGGGGTGGCCAATCCGCCTCTGCTAACAAAATGTCATATGAAGAGGTCAGATTTTCCCAAAAAATCCCTTTAATTACACGCTGTATATCACCTTCAATTTGGATGACAATATTAAATAGTCTGTCAGGGGGTGCCACTCTGGTGTCTGCTGTTTCAACAGTAATGAATGTTTCAGTTGCTGTCGCCTCCATATGAGGACGTAGCGCCTCCCACACTATGGTAACTTCCGCGGCGCTGTCTAGGAGGGTTACTGCCCACGTCCAATTCAGGAGCCTCGTTCTCACCGTCTGTGGCATATTTCGCTGTTACAGCGGCAACTTTCTTCTTCTGAAATTGTGGTCGAAAACGTTGAGCGTCTTCCGCTTTTCCTCTGACTTGTTGTCGAGGTTGGTCTCGTCCCTGGGGAGCCTCTCGGTCCCTTCCTCTATCCTGGCGGTCTCCTCCACCGGCCTGTGACGATGTCTGTGCCTGTGAAGAACGAGGAGAACGCGCATCAGGATCTGAAACCTATCCGGTGACTTAATTCTCGCTCTATCGCGTAAATCATATGTACGCTCAGAAGAAACTGAAACCGGGGATGCGCCTCTCGACCCCGGCTTCTTTTGTTGCTTACCCTGTTTTTTCAGCCTCCAGCTCTTTTTAATGAAGACTGGTTTCTCATCTTTCTCAGATTGAGATTTGGTTTGTTGCTGTTGTGTTTGCGATTGTGTTTGCTGTTTTGCAAAGGCTTGTTACCCAGGCTATTTCTACCAATAGTTTTGTAAGCCTGGGTAATAATTTTCGGTAATTCGCGAGGCCTGTCCAATTCTGGGACCAGAGCCAAAGTGTTAGCTACTTGAAAGTTCACTGCATCGCCCTTGACATTCGCAAGGATCAGCTCAGCTACTACTTCAAACACTCCCACCAGTCTCATCCCTAATTCCACAGCCGCTTCAGGGCCATGTTCATCCTGTACTTTTTAATTACAGAGGGAGAACCGTCATGGAAGGAGTACCAAAACATTTAGAATATACTGCTGCGAATACCTTACCCCAGTTGTCACATGCTGTCAACTCGGGAATTAAGTCTTTTGGCAAACTAATCGTTAAGATACGATGTTTATCCACTGGGGTTGTATGTGGAAAAACTGCCTCCAACTGATCAAATTTTTCTGCAAGCCAATAAGGAAAATCATCCTTATTTTGTGGACGTTTGCCCATCACCGAATTCACCATGACAGGACTTATGGTCACTCCGCCTGCAGCAGCTGGTTGGCCGGCAACTCCAGGAGCGGCCCCATGGATGCTGCCTGTAACATATCGCACTAAAGCTCGATGCACCTGCACCAAGGCCGCATACATAGTGCGCAGTTCCGCGACTGGAATAGTCATATAACGCGGATGTGGGGTGTACCCGGCCAAAACAGGCCAAGTGGCCCCCTCAATTGATAAGGGGCCTAAACGAACCGTGGTAGTCGGTTGAGGGAGGGCGCCATTAAACCAAACTCGGTGTTGCCAAGCCGTGAGCGGTACTTCAAGAGTAGTATACGGTCGATAGACAGCGGGAACATCAGTGTGTTCATATGCATGGAACAGATTATCGTTCGCGTCCACCGCTGGAAAAGTGATCCAAGAGTAGAATACCTCAAAGTGGAAAGCCGGATCGGCTTGAACCACAAAGACTAAATCAACTCCGCGTCTGGCACTCCATACACCCGTAAGTGATCCCGGAGTGCTGTGCGGCTATGCGCCGCTATGTCTATACCCGCCATTACTAACGGGTTTATTCAACAATCTTACACGAGGCAGCACAAAAAGGGTTATGTTTAAGAAACCTTTTTAATAACATCAAGCTTGAAAGAACCTACAAAGTCTGCAATATAGGAGGTATCGCCGTCACACACGCTTCCGGAAGCGTACGTGAGGGTATTGTGGACAAGCACAAGTACTACTCAAGCGTCCAGCAGATAAGCCGCCCCACTCGTTGGTCGCGCCATGTCATAAGGTTTCTGCACATACAGAGCTATGCACAGGATAATAGGACCTCGGAATATAGTGGTGAGCCAACCATAGACCTTAGCACCCAAAACCCCAACCCAACTAGCCTTAGCGTCCCATTAGCACCAATGTACCAATGATTAGACAACCCAGAACACGGTATCTCTCTCTCTCAGGACTCGCAGAGGCAAGAACACTCTTTCGTCACTCACTCGTACCTGTCCACAACATGCGTAAGAAGAGACACTGTATAGGTTAAAATGTTTATTTCAACTTACGTGCTCTAAGATACAGTACACGTGTCAGTACTACTAGCATAATACATATGAATAATATAATCAGCATAGTTACAACTCCATAGAATACGAACGGGGAAATCATCTCATAAAGCAGTGGATATATGTCTAACTAACATTACCACCCTCCCCGTGCTGGAAGCTAGTTTATTATACAAATAGAAGACCTCTGGGCTTTGACTAGCGAACCCCCATACCTCAGTCTCTAGATGCAAAACTACATCAGCAGACAATCACAGCTCTTCTCTCTGGAAAGATCGGCTCCAAGTGCTCTAGAGCGGGTGAACCGCATTATTAAAAGCACACTAATTTCTCCATGGCAGCTGTACATGGTGTTATGTCTAGGTGCGAGGGACGGGCCAAATCAGTAAGAACCAGGGACGTGTTATTCGACCTTGTAACTGTTGTTCAGACTGAGCCCAAAGGGAACAGGAGAAAAGGTGAGAAACAGAAAATGCAGACAGTTGTAAAATAACTTGGCAGGAGCAGAGGGCGACAGAACAACGGCTAAGAGTAACGTGCGCAAAAGTCATCATGGCAGCCAGGCCCGTGCCAACGTATCCAGGCAGGCCAGGAGGCCACAAACCACAAGACACTGGTACAGTGCAGTAACAGTGCATTCCAACTAGGTTTACTTCCCATGCAATGATACCATGTAGTGACTTCTGGCAAACTGTTCATAGCCATTGTTGCACTGCCTGTGTACATCATATGCCCCTGTGATTGAGACATGTATATCCAACTGTGTGATGCACGTATATGTTGCATGTGTAGTAATGGCCTTTTCACTTTGTCATCCTCACAGGTTGATGCCCACCAGAAGCAGGAAATTTGGCTGACCATCGCCCGGAAAGTAAGATCCGTGGGGGTCTACAGGCGCAGGATCCGCAACTGCCAGAAGAGGTGGCAGGACCTTCGTGGCTGAACCCGGAGGATCGCAAGGGTCCAGCTGAAGCTGTCGCCTCCTCGCAGGAGGGGCAGACACCGGACCCTGACCCCCCACATGCTCCGGATCCTGGCGGTGGTCTTGCCTGACCTGGATGGGCAGCTGAAGGACAGACAGCAGCAAGGAGGGGGTGAGTCCATGACTGCACTGTGCACTTTGTCTGACATGCTATGTGCCCTCCTCTGGCCTGGTTAAACTTCCACAGTACATCAGTCATGTGGTCCAGGACCCATGTCCCTCATTTGTGACATGCCCACTACTCCTCTGATACGCATATGTGTGGCCCTTATAGTCAGGAAATTGTGTCATTTGGGGACTGTGTCATTGCATTTAGCTTTGCTCAAGCTGGGGGACAGCATTTGTTCCCGTGACTATGTTGTGCGATTCATGGGTGGGTCAATTGCTTACACAATGCCTAAGTTCTGACATGTAATCTGGGTGTAACTTTGATATGTGGTCCGCTTGCTGCTCTGACTCACCACATGTCCCTGGGGAATTTGGCACACACCCATGCTGCTGGTGGGAACAATGTTTGGGCCTCAGGAGTATGTGTATCCAGTGTGTCACACATGCTTTGCCACCTGCCTACTGTCCAGGACTCATCCCTCTTACAGGTGGAGCTGGACAGTCATGCCTACTCCAGGGCATGCAATGCACTCTGTACTCCCACTCCCGTGTATCATCTGGCATGTTGTGATCAGTGTAATGTACCCTCAGGTGTCTGCCTCTGTCTCATTGTGCTGTGTCTTCGTTGTCAGGACTACTGGTATGTTTATCGGTTAGGGCTCAGCATGCCATCTGAGATGTGACCATGATAGACGATACTTCTGTGACTTATAGGTGTCTGATCACTTGACTGTGCACACAGGTGTTTGCAACTGTGACTTACAGTCAGCTGTATTGTCATTCACAGCCCACTGTGAGGTGCTCATGTTCTGAGAGTTGTGTTTCATGTCCCCCATATGTCCAGTTGGTATGACGTGGACAAATAGTAGTACAGATGATGTGGTATTTGGGGGATGGACATGTGCACTTGTCAGTCACATAACTTGCATTCCCCATGCCCTCAGATTGTGACACAGTGCAGACTGTTGTTGGCTGGCTGCCATGGCCATGTGACTTGAGACAGTAATGTATGACTTTGCACGCATTCCTGTGTCATGGCATTCAACTCCCTGAGACTGATCCTTCAGGGGAGTGACATGTGCAACATGCACCCCATTGTGGCATTGACTATCCGGACATGGGTGCATCATGGTGTCTGGTGCTGGTATGCATCACATGCATTTCTATTTAGACTCTGGCCATCCCTTTATCCGGACACCTGCACTGACTCAGTGGCAGGAGATGTGATGTGTGCATGTTCACATACTTCACTGTGTTCCCTGCAATGTCCAACAACTGTGTAGGTGGTGCATGTGTCCACACTGGGGTCTTACCATCAGACAGGCACCAGACAGATGGGTGCAAGGGCAGGAGGGGTGTGAGTCCCATGGTTGACCATCAGACTGACAATTGGCTTCCCGAATCTGTCTGAGGACTTCAGGTAATGTTCAACTAAGGATGCCAGGGCTTGCTCTGTAATGTGCTGTACTTACTGTGGTGTGTGCGGTCAGTGCAGGTGACTGATGTTTGTCTGTTTCCCTAATTGTTTGCAGATACATCCACGGCCACAGGAGGGGACAGCTCCACGGACCAGGAGGAGCAGCGGAGCCAGACTGGGTCAGCATCGGACGGGTGGTCAGAGGGACCCAGTGGCACGGAGGGCGAGGGGAGCCACACTGAGGAGTCCTCAGCACCATCCACCTCAGCTGAGGACCACAGCAGCTCGGAGGATGACTCCCTTGTGGAGGCGGGTCTCAGCAGCCACCAAAGGCCAGCTAGTCTGTCTGGCCCCGCCACCACCACCGCCCTCCCATTGGCTCCCATTCCTGAGGTCCGTGGAGGCTCCTGTACTCGGAAGCGTGTCTCATTCGTGCCAGGCACCGCAACCCCTTCCCCTGTGTCCCCTGCTGCCCTGAGTGAGGAGTCTGTGTACCTCCTTCGGCAGCTCCATGTAGGGCAGACAGCAATGCTGAGTGTCCTCCATGCACACACCACTCTGTTGACACAGCTGGTGTCGTTCATGGAGGGCATCTCGACGGGTATGTCTGCCCTACAGAGGAGCAATAGGTCCATGGACTCCTCCCTGATGGCAGCAGTGTCCCTCCTCCAATAGTCCCTCACCCCTCCCACCTCTGCCCCATCAACACTTCCTGCACCCCTACCTGTCCAAAGCACATGCACACCTGCACAGTCACCCAAACACACAGACACGAGCAGCACAGACACACCCAAGAGAAAGGCAAGACGTGCACACACGCATCCTCAGGGGACTGATACCACAGACACAGGGGACGGGGAACACACACACACACAGGCATCCACATTAACTCCGCAGTCCTCCAAATCCTCTCCCTCCAAGACCCCTTCCCTTGCCTCGCCTGCTAACACACCTACACAGCAGATCTTCCTGTGTGACCTCGGCCTCTTCCCCTCCAATCCTGATGATCCAGCATACCGGGGAAGAGGAAGTCCACCCACACAGAGGGAGTGCCCCTCGCCCCCAGACACCCTCCCCAGGCGCAGGCAGAGTGAGCCCCCCACCCGCAAGTCCCCCGGTCCCAGAAGAGCAAGACCCCGCCACCGCCCTGCAAGTCAACCACCCAGTCTCTCACCTCCATCCCCCAGGCCACCACTCCACAGGTTCCACCGCCACACCCTGCCCCAGGTTCCCCCACACACCGATACCGCATCCCCAAACTGCTTAGGCCCTCCCCCTGCCACTTGCTCTTCCACCCCCAAACCAGACGCTCTGCCTGTTTGTGCCACTGGTGTGGAGACCGTGTCCCCCCTCTGTCCTGCCCAGCTCTTCTGCCCCCCTTCCACTACCTTGGAGTCATGCACTGCGGTGGAGTCCACAACCACCCCGTCTGACTCGGGCACTGCATTGGGGACCCAATCCACTCCATCTGACCAGCCCACTGCAGTGTTTGCAGCACCAACTCCTTCTGACTTGAGCCCTGCGGTGGTGCCAGCCCTCCCTGAGTCAGACACCTCCACTGCAGTTGCGGTGACACTCCTGCACCCACCTCCCCTTCACTGCCTCCTTCTGGCATCCCCTGAGCCTGTCCCTGCGGTGCCTGGCCTGCCCCTCGTATGCCCCTCCAAGGGGGATGTCCCCTGTCCGAACCTGTGCAGGCAAGCAATAGTTGACAAGTTGTCACACATCACCCTGTTGGGACTGTATATTTGGACTGGCCATTGGCCTTAGTTTATTTTGGACTTTTGATTTGAGTTGCACACTTGCTGAATAAAGCCTATTTTTGTTTACTTGTGGTTAATCTTTGGAGGTACATGATGTAGATGTGTAGAATCATGCATTTGCAGTTGTAATAGTGTTCAGATCAGGTAAATGAAGTTTTGCTGTGATGGGCTCCATGTGGTCCATGGGATATGTGTCCTAATCTAGTCTGGATCTATAGCATCCTTTGCTGCAGTCTGAGGGTGTTATGTTCAGCATTTGACACAGGGATGTATGTTTAGCATTTGTAGATTACCATCTTTGTCCTACACTGATGCACATCTGGTGGGCTTACCACTGTCCAATGTTCCTAGTACCCTGACTGTGTGCCCGTCTGCAATGGACATGCAGTTTAGGACATCAAATTTGGAGGACTCATCTGTGTACACAGTGCAAGTTGCTTGACACGTGTCTTGGGTGTATGCAGATGACTGACGTGACACTCCCGTACCCAGGCTGATATGAGCAGAGCCTTCAGTGTGTTGTAGTTGTTGACTCACTGACCGAGTGTTCTGCTGACATGTTTGAGTCATGCACAGACAAGGTTTGGCACAGCTGACCTTCCACAGGAGTGGAGTGCCCTCATGGCAGTGCGTGATTCCGTGATATAGGCTGTGCCCATGTTGTGTGTTGTGTAGGCATGTCTGTGCGTGTTCCCTTCTCCTTTTCCTACACAGGCTGTGTCCCTACGGATGTTCCTGTTTGTGATGCTTGCTGAGTTGTTCTGTGTTCATCCAGCATCTTGGACCTGGTTACTCCGGGATGTGAGTGCATGGCAAACTAATGTTCATGAGGTTGTCATCCCTAGTTGTCTTTGTTGTCAGGGCTGGGGATGTGGGCAAACGCAGATGGGACACAGTCAGGATTCCTCTTGGCACTTGTTGGTTACACGAGTAATGTGATTTTCTGTTTGTGTATGCTTTCAGTGATTGTGACACGTTGTGTGTGTGACTGCTGCCACTCCTCAGGGTCAGAGGTGCAATGTTGGAAGTTGTCTATGTGTGTCCTTTGTGGGTCAGCTTGGCTTCTTCATTGGTGTGTGACTATGGCCAGGATCCCATTGTTTGGGGTGGATTTCACGTCATGCCCATGTACGGCATACTGTGCAGTGTGTCAGACATTCACAAGTATTGTTGACTGGCCATGTGTGATGGGTTTCTGCACCTTATTTCCCCCACCACCCCTGGGATTGTCATGGGTGCATGTGCAATGTCAGCAGTCCATGTGTGCTTCAACGCTGCACATTGGTGGAGTTCAAGGTGTGTGGGGTTGAGTGTGTGCAAATGTGAGTTGTTGCACGGCTGGGGCACTACCTCCATATTTTCCTTGGCTGGCAGGCCGTGCTGAGTGCTTTGTGCTTGTATAGGTGTGATGGTAGTTTGTTGCTCAGGACACATGGCTGTGGTTCACAGTGTGGATGACATCTAACGTTGTCATCACAGTGTGATTGTCATGCAGGCTAGTGTCACCACAATGTGGGGTCCCTGGGGGGAGTGCTGTGGTGGTTCGGTCTCTTGCTGTGTGTGTTGCTGTTCCTACAAGCTTGTGTGACATGTGTAATTTGGGCTCCCTCTCATCTCACAATGCCTGTTTGCCCACCTAGGGGAATCCAATCCATGAGTTACTTTTGTTTGTGACTGTGTTGACATCTGTGTATCAGTGAATCTGGCCTCCTCATGGGTTGTGTGTTTGCCTGGGGACACTGGCACACAACTCCCCCCACCTGTTGTGTATGATATGCAGTGTGAGTCTGCCTGTTTGTGTTTGTGCTTTTGCACCACTGCATTGGCATATCTTTAGTTTGCCATTGGCTGTATGTTGTTTGTTGGCTTTCCCCTGCTGGCCCTGGGACTGCTAGGTCATCAGTCAGCACATTGATCATGGTTAGTATGTCCCATTGCTTCCATGGTATGGTATTTGTTCACCTGACATCTACAGTCTCCACAGGATATCTACATTTGTGTGTCCATTGGTGCTGATATGTGGGTCTGCATTATGATGCTCACTTCTGTCATTGTGTTATTTGTGAATGTAGACAATGTGGGCCCCCATGGCTGATGTTTGTGTGCACATGGCCAGAATGATGTGTCATTGGCACTGCACTGCTTGCCTCACACAATCTATGTTGCTATGGGACACAAGCACTACAATGCCACTGTAGTGTTTGGTGTTGTGTGGCCAGGAATAATCCCTGCAGTTATGTTTTTGCAGCTTTCACCAAGACTACACTTCCCTTTTGGGCATTTGGTGATGGGGCTTTGGGCCCCATTGCCACACTGTTCAATATGTGCTTCAGCTATGGAGCACACACTTACCTTTTGTGCACTGTGGTGATGGGGCTTTGGGCCCCATTGCCACACTGTTCAGAATGTGTTTCAGCTATGGAGCACACACTTACCTTTTGGGCACTGTGGTGATGGGGCTTTGGACCCTATTGCCACACTGTTCAGAATGTGTTTCAGCTATGGAGCACACACTTACCTTTTGGGCACTGTGGTGATGGGGCTTTGGGCCCCATTCCCACACTGTTCAAAATGTGCTTCAGCTATGGAGCACACACTTACCTTATGGGCACTGTGGTGATGGGGCTTTGGGCCACATTGCCACACTGTTCAGAATGTGTTTCAGCTATGGAGCACACACTTACCTTTTGGGCACTGTGGTGATGGGGCTTTGGGCCCCATTGCCACACTGTTCAAAATGTGCTTCAGCTATGGAGCACACACTTACCTTATGGGCACTGTGGTGATGGGGCTTTGGGCCACATTGCCACAGTGGTCATGGTCTGCTTGCATTGTGTAGGCCACACACACAATTATGTGTGACACATGTGTTAGGGGGTCACATTGTATGTTCAATGTCATGTTCAGTGTTGTATGCATTTGACACAGACCACAAACGCTTGTCATGGTGTTGTAGGCTGGGATGTAATTTACTGACAGTCCTTATGTGGGAGTATGCTAGTTGTGTCATGCATTACCCGTCCTATGAGTAGGGGTGGTTGTAGTGACAGGCATCCAGCCCCCATGAGTGGTGATGGTAGTAGTGGTAGGCATCCATCCCCCTAAGGGTGGGCATGGTAGTAGTGACAGGCATCCAGGCCCCCTGAGTAGGGGTGGTGGTAGTGACAGGCATCCAGCCCCCTGAGTAGGGGTGGTGGTAGTGGTAGGCATCCAGCCCCCATGAGTGGGGATGGTAGTAGTGGTAGGCATCCAGCCCCCATGAGTGGGGATGGTAGTAGTGGTAGGCATCCAGCCCCCATGAGTGGGGATGGTAGTAGTGGCAGGCATCCATCCCCCTTAGGGTGGGTATGGTAGTGGTGGCAGGCATCCATCCCCTAAGGGTGGGGATGGTAGTAGTGACACACATCCAGCCCCCTGGATAGGGGTGGTGGTAGTGGCAGGCATCCAGCCCCCTGAGTAGGGGTGGTGGTAGTGACAGGCATCCAGGCCCCCTGGGTAGGGGTGGTGGTAGTGACAGGCATCCAGCCCCCTGAGTAGGGGTGGTGGTAGTGACAGGCATCCAGGCCCCCTGAGTAGGGGTGGTGGTAGTGACAGGCATCCAGGCCCCTGGGTAGGGGTGGTAGTAGTGGCAGGCATCCATCCCCTAAGGGTGGGTATGGTAGTAGTGGTAGGCATCCAGCCCCCCTGAGTGGGGATGGTAGTAGTGGTAGGCATCCATCCCCCTAAGGGTGGGTATGGTAGTAGTGGTAGGCATCCAGCCCCCCATGAGTGGGGATGGTAGTAGTGGTAGGCATCCAGCCCCCCATGAGTGGGGATGGTAGTAGTGGTAGGCATCCAGCCCCCCATGAGTGGGGATGGTAGTAGTGGAAGGCATCCAGCCCCCCATGAGTGGGGATGGTAGTAGTGGTAGGCATCCGTCCCCCCATGAGTGGGGATGGTAGTAGTGGTAGGCATCCGGCCCCCCATGAGTGGGGATGGTAGTAGTGACAGGCATCCAGGCCCCCCTGGGTAGGGGTGGTGGTAGTGACAGGCATCCAGGCCCCCCTGAGTAGGGGTGGTGGTAGTGGTAGGCATCCGTCCCCCCATGAGTGGGGATGGTAGTAGTGGTAGGCATCCGGCCCCCCATGAGTGGGGATGGTAGTAGTGGTAGGCATCCAGGCCCCCTGGGTAGGGGATGGTAGTAGTGGCAGGCATCCATCCCCTAAGGGTGGGTATGGTAGTAGTGGTAGGCATCCAGCCCCCATGAGTGGGGATGGTAGTGATTGGTAGGCATCCAGCCCCCATGAGTGGGGATGGTAGTAGTGGTAGGCATCCAGCCCCCATGAGTGGGGATGGTAGTAGTGACAGGCATCCAGGCCCCCTGGGTAGGGGTGGTAGTAGTGGCAGGCATCCAGGCACCCCTGGGTAGGGGTGGTAGTAGTGGCAGGCATCCAGCCCCCTATGGGTGTGTATGGCATTGGTGTTGGCCATCCCACCCCTATGGTTCTGCTGTTGCTAGTGTACGTTATTTGTGCATCCCTATGTGTGTGTGACATGTTTCGTGTACGTGTGGTTTGTTTGTATTGTTGGTGTTTGACTTACCGTCTGCGCCGTACGCGTCCGTGCCGGTCCCGGTAATAGATGTAGAGTATAGGTAGGACCTGCGCAATGGGATTCATGCTTGGATCGTCTCGTTCGGGTTTCTCGTGTCTTCGAGTCGTACTCATAGCAGGCTTGTTCGTCTCGTAGCTGTGGATCGTCTTGTGGCGCGAAACGGAGCTTATGTACGGCTCGCCCGGATGCTCAAACGTGCCGGACGTAGCGACGAGTTCGGCGCGTACGGAAGACACATCGTACAAGTCCGGCCGGAAGGTGCTGTGTATTTGGTTCCGTGCGACTCGATTCGGCGTTTACGGATCCGGCTCGGGCGGGGTACAGGAGCTGGAATGGGTAAGTACGGCTCGCTCGGAATCTGGGCTGTTATGCGCATCGTACTTGTTCGTTCGGTAGAGTATTCGAGTCGGTCGGAAAACACGCGTTCGGCTGGTATTTTTTCCGGACGAATACTGTTAGGTGCGCTTCCGGCCGACATCGGAATCAACCCCATAGTTATTGATTCTCACTGAGGGACCATACACAGTAATAAGTTCAGATGCCCAATACATTGTCTCATTCCCACTCTTCCTTTAATTGGTGTCATATCCCCTGCTAGGTGAGAAACCTGTGTGACACTGTTTTTTGTTAACGTGACTTTACATGATTGATCAACTTCTGAAGTCACAAACCAAGCATACAAGACATTGATGTAGTGGTATTTTATTTTTCAAAACAGTAACAGTAACTGTAACTCAGAGGTAACTGACCCGCAACCTTATTTCCTAATTGCTCGTAGGGAAGCGCATGGTGTTATTTTATATTAGTTGAGCCCAGCCTGTTAGAAATTGTTCAGGCTTTGCTGCTAGATTTTAATGTTATAACGTTTTTATGGTATTGGCCTTTTATTGTTGTCATTCTTACCTTACTTTGGCCTCGCGGTGGGTTCACTGACTGCCTGCTCCTCCCTAGTAGAGTCAGAGGCTGTCTCCTCTCCCCCGGTCCGCCACGGCATTGCCGATTGAGCGGAGGGAAGCGGATGCGCCTGACCTTCCTGACTTCCGGTGGAAGCGGGTCACAGGTCAACTCACACCGGCTGGCTATTAAAATCACATGCCGGGCCGGACGCGCGCAGCGAGCGCGCTGAAGACGCGCCTAAGGCAAGCCCATCTGCGCCCGTCCGCGTCCGGCCGGGGCCAGGGGCCACAAGCCCTGCCACTTCCTCTGGAAATGTTTGGCATTATAGTGCGGAGCAGCTAAGACAATTTAACACAGAGCTTATGATACCTTGTGCCCACTCCATTATCCCGGGCAGTCTGGCCCCCGGCTGTATGCACTGTCCTTTCATATTTTCACCGCTTATTCAAATCCCACGACCCCTCCCAAAACCTTACAAAATGTTCCTGTTGAACTGCAGATCACTGCCCAAGCATGCAGCGGAAATTTCTATTCTGCTAAAGGATGAATGTCCAGAGGTCCTGTTTCTGACTGAAACTTGGCTCAACTCAGGTTCTGACCCTGACATCGTCCAAGCCCTCCCCCTCGGCTACTTAATCCAGAGGATAGATCGGTGTCTCTGTAAAGGCGACGGGATTGCCATCATATATAGAAACCACCTCAGCTGCCGCATCTCTGGAAGTCCTTTACCAGATTGTGAGAAGCTCCTTTTTACAATAGACTTCATCCCCACGCTTTCCTTGTCAGGCATCCTAATCTACCGCCCCCCTGGCTCATTGGGTCAATTCTGTAAAATGCTACCCGAGATGGCCGCTAACCTTGCAAGTACTCCTTCTAATTTTACCTTGCTAAGTGATTTTAATCTGCATTTTGAGGACCCAACACATGTGGCCGCGGCAGAGATTATTAAAGATCTTGCCTCATACCAGCTCAAACAAAAGGTCACTAGTGTGACCCATGCAAGAGGTCATCTCTTAGAGCCCATTTTTTCCAACCTAGAAGAACTAATTGGAATGCCTCCCATCCCAATACCCTGGAAGGATCCTTTTTTGATCCCTTTTTCCTGGACCCCCACCTGTGTTACTCCTCCATCTAGGCCAATAAGATTTTTGTCACGTCCCTGACCCAAACTCCCGTCAGAAATGTGGGTACGGGAGTTAGAAAACACTAAGTCGTCCACCGACAATGATCCAATCACTGCTAATGAAAGATTTAATAATTGGATCGAGAGCACTTTAGATCAGGTTCTCCCGAAGAAATCTACCCAACGGAAAGTAGGGCCCAACAGAACACTATGGTATTCCCCCAAGCTGCGGGCGCTAAAACAGAGATGTAAGAAATTTGAAAGAGCCTGGAGAAAGGATTTCTCTCCAAATAAGAAATCGGAATATAGGGAAGCCATAAGAACATACAAAGCTGAAATTAAATTGGCCCAGGTTGCATATTACGAGGAAAGAATCTCCCTGGCAACCAACTCCCCCGGGAAACTTTTCGTATAGCGAAAACATTGCTTAAAGCCCCCTCACCCACGGATAGAACTGATGTCACTGACCGACGTTGTAATGAACTCGCAGACTATTTTCATAACAAAATCCAAACTATCTACTCATCTTTCTTCCCGGTGGATAGCCTAAACAATTTGCACTTAGAAGATATGGATTTGCGTAGCAGAGGTCACTCCTTTGAGGCATTCCCCCTGATGGACTATGAATCACTCCAAATCACCTCTGCACTTGTAAAGAGCGGGTCACCTAGAGACCCAGCTCCACCTAACATTCTGAAACAAGTGTCCAAAATAGTCTTCCCGACCATCCTTGACTTGATCAATGCTTCTCTCGCTTCTGCGGTGGTTCCACCCCTGTGGAAAAGAGCGATTGTAAAGCCTCTCTTAAAAAAATCTGGTCTTGATCCAGAGCTACTGATTTCCATCCTATCTCGCTCCTCCCAGGGATTAGCAAAATAGCAGAGAAATATGTCAATGCAGAACTCTCGACATATTTGGAATCACACAACCTCCTTCATCCCTCCCAAACTGGCTTTCGTTCGTGCCAAGGAACAGAAACTGCGCTGTTAGCAGTTGTTGAAGAATCTAAAAAGATCCTCGACGCTGGAGGGTCAACAGCAATTATCCTCCTGGACCTCAGCGCAGCCTTTGACACGGTCAACCACCAAATTCTTATCCACCGACTTAGAAGTTTGGGAGTAGCTCTAACATGGCTACAATCATTCTTGGAAGAGAGATTCTTCCAGGTTTTTGAGGGTGATGCCAACTCAAAACCTCTGCCTCTTCACTGCGGAGTCCCTCAAGGGTCATCCCTTAGTCCGTCTCTTTTTAATGTTTATATGACCCCGCTCGCACAGATCATGCTCCCATTTGGGGTTCATATAGTGACTTATGCGGATGACACCCAACTAGTTGTAGCCCTGAACCACTCGGATAATGCCTCTATCGGCCTGCATCCTTGTCTAGAAGAGGTAGTCAAATGGATGAATCAATCGTACTTAAAACTAAATGGTGACAAGACTGAGTTGATGCTCCTTGGCAATTCATCTTTATTCAATGCAGAGGTTCTATGGCCAGCCTGCATGGGCCCCATCCCGGACCCCAAGACCCAGATGAAGAGTCTGGGTATCTGGCTGGATCGAGATCTCAACTTTATGGTCCAGGCACAGAAGGTTGCGGCTTCCTGCTACGGCATACTCAGGATGCTCCGTAAAGTGCTTCCTCTTCTCCCCTTCCAGGCGAGAAAGCTCATGGTGCAGGCACTCATCCTTTCCCACTTGGATTATGGTAATGCCCTCTACTTCGGTGCTCCGGCTTCAACCTTCACGAAACTCCAAATGGTACAAAACTGCGCTGCAAGGATGCTTGTGGGGATCTCGAACTGGCCATCTGCTAAGCCTGCCCTGAAGTTCCTCCATTGGCTCCCGGTTCTGGAGAGAGTTAATTTTAAGGCCATGTACATTGTCCACAAGATGTTAGCAGGGAAGGGCCCCTCCATCAACCATTCTATGGTCCAGCCTTATGTGGCAAACAGAAGACTGCGCTCAGCCGACTTATACCTGGCCGCCGTTCCCAGGATTAAGAGGGCCAGAAGTGGCGGCGGCACTCAAGGTGTGTTCAAGTCTTTGTTCTTGGCTAGTCCAAGGCAAGACGTCTGTTGCACTGTCTCGTTCAAAAACATGATTTGTTGAGGGATGAGGCATGCTCTAAACAAAGCTTCTGTCCCCTGTACCTGCCATTCCCTACTACCCCAGACTGATTTTAGGTCTATGGTGTCTTTCCACAAGTCAAAACCCTGTTCGGACAACTGGGCAATAAAGGAAGCAGAGTAAATCTGTTTGGTGTTTGTCAACATATTTTTCTGTGCTGATGTTGGTGCAACCTTATAATAGTATGAGGTTGGGTCAGACATATTAAACCCTGAAAAATATGGACATTTCTGTGTAAATGTTTTTGAACTGCCTTTCGGCGGTGTTGGACAATGTTCCCACTGGTGGTATGTGAACACATTTCTATGATTTGCAGATTTATGCAGAAACTGATGACCATAATGTTGATAACAATACATACTCTCGAAATCTGATGTGCTTTCCAATGTTTCACTATTAGAAAACGCAGCAGATTTTTCCAAATCAGATTACATGTTATTAACAGTTTCAAAATCCCAATCATCGGAAAATGTACTTGAGGTAATGATATCAATCAATGATATTTTAAATAAATGAGGAATTTTTTAAATTTCAGTCGGACCAAATATATCGAAATCAACCTTGTCCCACACTATACCATCAGGTATAGGAACCATTAATAAGCATACTAAAAACTATTACCAAGCCAACCCAGATAAGAAAGTATCCCAGTGATTATCCATAGTTCTACCCGCGGTGACACCAGGTAAGTCTTTTTAAGAAAGTTCAGAAAGTCTTTTATTTGCTGTTTGCGTGATTTTTGGGCTGGTGTCGTTTCAGGTTCACTTGGATCCATAGAAAACGTATCAAAGTTTATGAAGTAGCCAGAAGCAGTTCGGTCAATTGTTGGAATTGCATCTGGATTTGTAGAAACCGGTGCACAGTCAAAATATCGACTTTTAAATATCGACCTACATTAATATCGAGTTTTAAATATCGTAGGGACAGAATATCGACATCAAGAATATCGGTGAACAAAATATCGACCTGAAGGTAAGAAATATCGTTTTTGTTAATATCGAAGTTGTTAATATCGATAGTAAAAATATCGATGTTAATAATATCGATGTTTATGTTAGTGTTATGTATTTTAGTATGTATTTTATATTTATGTGTTCCACATGTTTTGTTATGTTTTGTATTATTTTTTTAATATTTGTATTAATTGTTTAGAAGTTAGTAATTTTTTTAAAGTAAATTTTGCGTTTTAGTGCCGTAGCGGGTTATGGGTTTATAGGGGAATAGGGTGGGAAGTAATTTAATTATAGTAAATTAATTCATAATTTTTAGAAATTATTAATTACTTTTAATTACATTTTGCATTTTAGTTCTGTAGCGGGTTGTGGGTTTATAGGGGAATAGGGTGGGAAGTAATTTAATTGTAATTATTAATTTTTATTTAATGTTATTGATATTTAATTTATTGTTAATTAATTATTAATTGGTAATTAATTTTTATTAATTGATCAATTGATAATTATATTAATTGTATACATTTTTTAGTGGAGCGGGTTGTGGGTTTATAGGGGAATAGGGTGGGAAGTAAATTAATTATAATAAAGTAATTAATAATTTTTATTTTTTGGTATTGATAATTAATTTATTGTTTATTAATTATTAATTGGTAATTAAGTTGTATTAATTAATTAATTGATAAATATATTAATTGTGTTAATTTAGTTTAGGAGTGGGTTGTGTGTTTATAGGGGAATAGGGTGGGAAGTAATGTATTATAATTAAGTAATTATTTATTAATATTTATTGGTAGTGATAATTAATTTATTGTTAATTAATTATTAATTGGTAATTAATTTGTATTCATTATTATTTATTGGTATTGCTAATTATTTTATTGTTAATTAGTTATTAGTTGTTAATTAATTTTTATTAATTGATTAATTGATCATTATATTAATTGTGTTAAATTTTATGTGGAGTGGGTTTTGTGCTTATTGGGGAATAGGGTGGGAAGAAATTTAATCTTATTAAAGTAATTATTAATTTTCATTTATTGGTATTTATAAATAATTTATTGTTAATTTATTAATAAATCATTATTTAATTAAAACAATTATTTAATTGATAAGTATGTTATTTTTAACCCCTACGCTAGCCAACACTTTCCCTACTGTTGCACTCTCTGGAGTGGGGCTAGCAATTTTTACCCCTACGCTATCCAACACTTTCCCTACTGTTGCACTCTCTGGAGTTGGAATAGTAATTTTTACCTCTACGCTATCCAACACTTTCCCTACTGTTGCACTCACTGGAGTGGGAATAGTAATTTTTACCCCTACGCTATCCAACACTTTCCCTACTGTTGCAATAACTGGAGTGGGAATAGTAATTTTAACCCTTTCGCTATCCAACACTTTCTGTACTGTTGCACTCTCTGGAGTGGGAATAGTAATTTTTACCCCTACTCTATCCAACACTTTCCCTACTGTTGCACTCACTGGAGTGGGAATAGTAATTTTTACCCTTACGCTATCCAACACTTTCCCTACTGTTGCACTCACTGGAGTGGGAATAGTAATTTTTACCCCTACGCTAACCAACACTTTCCCTACTGTTGCACTCTCTGGAGTTGGAATAGTAATTTTTACCCCTACTCTATCCAACACTTTCTCTACTGTTGCACTTTCTGGAGTTAGAATAGCAATTATAACCCCTACGCTATCCAACACTTTCCCTACTGTTGCACTCTCTGGACTGGGAATAGTAATTTTTACCTCTACGCTATCCAACACTTTCCCTACTGTTGCACTCACTGGAGTGGGAATAGTAATTTTTACCCCTACGCTATCCAACACTTTTCCTACTGTTGCAATTACTGGAGTGGGAATAGTAATTTTAACCCTTTCGCTATCCAACACTTTTTCTACTGTTGCACTCTCTGGAGTGGGAATAGTAATTTTTACCCCTACGCTATCCAACACTTTCCCTACTGTTGCACTCACTGGAGTGGGAATAGTAATTTTTACCCTTACGCTATCCAACACTTTCCCTACTGTTGCACTCACTGGAGTGGGAATAGTAATTTTAATCCTTCGCTATCCAACACTTTCCCTAGTGTTGCACTCTCTGGAGTGGGAATAGTAATTTTTACCCCTACGCTATCCAACACTTTCCCTACTGTTGCACTCACTGGAGTTGGAATAGTAATTTTTACCCCTACGCTATCCAATACTTTCCCTACTGTTGCACTCTTTGGAGTGGGAATAGTAATTTTTACCCCTACTCTATCCAACACTTTCCCTACTGTTGTAGTCTTTGGAGTGGGAATAGTAATTCTTTTCCCTCCGCTATCCAATATTTTTCTGTATTGTTTTAGTTAATGTTGTGTATAATTTATTTTACAAAAATTAAAAATATTGTAATTTTTTTAATTTGTTAAATATATTTTTTACATTTTTAATAATATTATTTTTGTATGTGTATTTCTGTATTTTCTAATTTATAAAATATTTTTAACAATTTGTAAGTTATTAAAATAATTATTCTATGAATATTATTAAGTATATATATTATATTTTATATGTATATGTTGAATTTATTTTAACATTATATGTATCAGTTTTTATATTTAAACATTTTTAAATAATTTTAACTATGTTTCTTTTAATTATATGTATTATTTACTTTATTTTAGATTATTTTTTAACATTTAAAAAAAACGATATTTTTACAACGATATTTTTACATCGATATTTAATTTTTGATATTTTTGTACTTACCATGATGTAGATAGGATGTCGATATTCTTGACTTCGATATTTTTGTCACGATATTTTTGTACCTCGATATTTTTGAGGTCGATATTTTATCAGTGATTCGTAGAAACCGTGGTTTGCTCTTGTCGAGGCATGTTGACGTAGACATCTGTATTTGGTCTAATTGCAATTTTATTTTGAGTTTGATTTTGAATTTGAACTTCAGGTTCAAGAGGAACGAGTTCCATAGCACTGTTGCTTAGTCCTTCATTCCGTGTTGGAGACTCTTCGAACGTGATGAGTCTTTCTGTTTGAACTTCTTCGATTGTAGTGAGAGGAGGGCGTCTGCTACTTTGGAGTCCACGTGGCCTACTGCTTAGTATCGGCCACATAGTGTGGTTTGATTAGGTCAATTGAGACAAATCTTTTCTCCTTTTTTCTGGCAAGAGGCGGTAGAAGTACACTTCTTGTTCCTTCAATTGCTAGGACTGGTACAGGCTTTCTGTAGGATGGCCCAAATTCATTCTTGTCCGCTATTTTCTCTCTGACCAGATCCCCGACTTTTGGGATCCAGACAGGTCTTGCTGTGACTGATTTGACTTCCCCAGTAGTGGTCTGTTTCAGATGGATGTTACTTTGTTGTGTCCTGGATTCATTTAAATCCTGTAAAACAGCCAAACGATCATAGATGTCAAAAGGTTTTTCATCCGCCACTGCGCCTTCACAATCAAGATCAGGTACCCACATTCTTGTCCCAAATAGGACCTCATATGGAGTGACACCCCCTAGAGAACTTCTTGGCGTATTGTTAAGGTCCCGCTGAACTCCATACAGATGTTTCACCCAGCTTTCACCCGTGCCTAATACTCTAGCTGTTAAAGATTGCTTTAAGTCTCGGTTTTTTCTCTCCACTACCAAATTTCCCTCTGGATGGTACGGAGATGAGTACCGCAATGCTACACCCAAACTTCCCATTGCCTCCTTGTAAGCCCGAGAGCTAAACGCAGGGCCCTGGTCAGAATGTAGTGTGCCAATTGCATATGTCCCTATGAAGACTCGCAAATCTTTTATAACAGTTCGAGCGTTAGCCGAGCGCTGGGGCCACACCCATATGAATCTCGAGCAGGAATTCACTGCAACCATGATAATTCTTTTAGCCCCATCTCTTTTTAAGGGGCCACAGTGTTCCAGGTAGACACACTCTAGTGGTTTGTCAGCTATTAACAATGGTGTCTGCGCAGGACGTGTTACGGTGGAACCCTTCATCTGCTGACAGATGTCGCATTTCAAGACATAGGGGCCGATTCCGATTCGGGCCGGAAAACATACCGACCGACTCGGTACGGGAATATAGTCCGACCGACACGTACCGGCGCTGCCCGACCTGGGTAGTACGATGAAATGCATGTGAATCACGACCGACTCGTACGGAACACAAGCCGAACGACCGAACTGGACGGAAACAAGCTATCCGGCCGGGAAACCACGCGAATCGAACCGACCGACACGCACCAGGAATGAACCCGAACGAAACGTACCCGCGAACTCCGACCCGCGCAGTACGATGTAATGCGTGGAAAACCAGACCGAGTCGCACGGAGCTCAAGCCGTACGACCGACACGCATACAAAACCGAGCCGAAGCAAGCCAATACTCTGCGACCGACGCGTACGCCGCACAATAAACCTAGCAGAAACACAGCGTGAACGACTCGGAGAAGCTCGCATGAGACAACTGCAGCGTCGTACTCGGTCAGAAGAACGTCTCCTACATACACAAAAAATACAAAGGAAAAAATACAAAAAAAAGGGCCAAACAAGCAATGACAAAGTCAATAAATACAGGGGAAAAAAACATGGAACAAGGACACACCCCCAACTCCACCTATATAAAGGCCACAAATCCCTACCATGATCCTTTGCAAATTCAACTGACCTGCCAGCACAGAACACCATCAGACAGCAACCACAGACACACACAGCTCATCCATCACACAAGCCACACACCATTAGCACCTCAACAAATAGCACCCTCACATACACCCAGCAAAACCTACACTCACACACCCTCACTTGCACACACAAACACATCAATCACCACCACCACCCATCACCATGCCCCCAAAGAAGAATCCAAAGTTCCTAGACAGTGAATTGGAAGTCCTGGTAGACGAGATCCTCAGGGTAGAGCCACAGTTGTTTGGTACATTGGTCCAACAGACCCCCATGTCGCAGAAAACCAAGATGTGGAAGAGGATCGTCGACAGGGTGAACGCACAATCACCATGTTTGCGCACAAAGGAAGACATCCAGAACAGGTGGTATGATGTGCGCAGGAGGGTCAGGGACCTACTCAAGAAGGATTACATCGTGAGTCAGCGCACCGGCAGTGGCCCTCCTGCCAAACCACTATACCTCAGGCCCTGGGAGGAAAAGGTGCGGGCCATCCTACCACCAGTGAGCGTATATGGACTATCAAACATCCCAGATCCTGGTGAGTACACAACTAATATACCCAATATTGTGTGACAATACACACACATCACTGTCAAGGGGATAGTCAAAACATGCACCCTTAGCAAATCCACAGCAACCAAAAGATAATCATACCAAGATGTGTATGTTAGTCAGAGAAACACAATACCTGCCATCTCGTAGTGATATGTAACAGTGACATGACATGTACAAACCTAACAATAAATAGAGCAAGCCAGTGGCACAAATATAACAAACAAACACAGTCAGATATGTTGCCACCACCAGAACACCGCCTCACAGGGAAGCTCACTGAAAGGAAGGAATTCTGGGTATGCTGGTGAAGTCAGTGTAGGCAATAGCATGATGGGAGTTGTAGTCACAGATATTGGTCACCCTCACAATTGGCCCATCAACACCACTCTCAACCATGCTCACATCACAGGGAGTTGAAAAGAACTGACAAGATGGCTGACACTGGGTACTGCTGTGGGGAGCACAAGGCCCTGCTGGGAACTGGGCACCAACAAACAACAGGATCACACTGTCAGCCATCTTGCCATTGCTGTCACCCTCACACACAGTGAAGTCCACTCAAAAGGAAGGAAGTATGGGCATGCTGGGAAGGGGGTGTAGGCAATAGCATGATGGGAGTGGTAGTCACAGATATTGGTCACCCTCACAATTGGCCCATCAACACCACTCTCAACCATGCTCACATCACAGGGAGTGGAAAACAACTGACAAGATGGCTGACACTGGGTACTGCTGTGGGGAGCACAAGGCCCTGCTGGGAACTGGGCACCAACCAACAGCAGGACACCACTGACTGACATCCTGAAAGCAAACTTCCACTCCCTGCAATGGAAGCACGTTCCATGGTGGGATATCTGGCTGAGTGGGAAGGAGGACTGACAGCTCTGATCATAGTTACCAGCAGCTTCACTCACACACCCACTTAACACAAACTCCACACAACTCACCTGGGAGAATGCATTGCCTCACACTCTAATTAAATATCCCACAAAGAACGACCACCCTGGGTTATGCTGTGTGAAGCACAGGGACACTTTTGGGACTTGTAGCCAAACAAACGCCAGGACAAAACTGTCAGCCATCCTGTCAGCACAGGCACACTACCCCACAGGGAAGCAGAGTCAAAAGGAAGGAAGTATGGGCATGCTGGGAAGGGGGGTGTAGGCAATAGCATGATGGGAGTGGTAGTCACAGCTCAACATCCACCACCCACATGGCCCAGCAAGCTCACACTGAAGCATGCTCACGTCACAGGGAGTGGAAAAGAACTGACAAGATGGCTGACACTGGGTACTGCTGTGGGGAGCACAAGGCCCTGCTGGGAACTGGGCACCAACAAACAACAGGATCACACTGTCAGTCATCTTGCCATTGCTGTCACCCTCACACACAGTGAAGTCCATTCAAAAGGAAGGAAGTATGGGCATGCTGGGAAGGGGGGTGTAGGCAATAGCATGATGGGAGTGGTAGTCACAGATATTGGTCACCCTCACAATTGGCCCATCAACACCACTCTCAACCATGCTCACATCACAGGGAGTGGAAAAGAACTGACAATATGGCTGACACTGGGTACTGCTGTGGGGAGCACAAGGCCCTGCTGGGAACTGGGCACCAACCAACAGCAGGACACCACTGACTGACATCCTGAAAGCAAACTTCCACTCCCTGCAATGGAAGCACGTTCCATGGTGGGATATCTGGCTGGGTGGGAAGGAGGACTGACAGCTCTGACCATAGTTACCAGCAGCTTCACTCACACACCCCCTTAACACAAACTCCACACAACTCACCTGGGAGAATGCATTGCCTCACACTCTAATTAAATATCCCACAAATAACTACCACCCTGGGTTATGCTGTGTGAAGCACAGGGACACTTTTGGGACTTGTAGCCAAACAAACGCCAGGACAAAACTGTCAGCCATCCTGTCAGCACAGGCACACTACCCCACAGGGAAGCAGAGTCAAAAGGAAGGAAGTATGGGCATGCTGGGAAGGGGGGTGTAGGCAATAGCATGATGGGAGTGGTAGTCACAGCTCAACATCCACAACCCACATGGCCCAGCAAGCTCACACTGAAGCATGCTCACATCACAGGGAGTGGAAAAGAACTGACAAGATGGCTGACACTGGGTACTGCTTTGGGGAGCACAAGGCCCTGCTGGGAACTGGGCACCAACAAACAACAGGATCACACTGTCAGCCATCTTGCCATTGCTGTCACACTCACACACAGTGAAGTCCACTCAAAAGGAAGGAAGTATGGGCATGCTGGGAAGGGGGGTGTAGGCAATAGCATGATGGGAGTGGTAGTCACAGCTCAACATCCACCACCCACATGGCCCAGCAAGCTCACACTGAAGCATGCTCACATCACAGGGAGTGGAAAAGAACTGACAAGATGGCTGACACTGGGTACTGCTGTGGGGAGCACAAGGCCCTGCTGGGAACTGGGCACCAACAAACAACAGGATCACACTGTCAGCCATCTTGCCATTGTTGTCACACTCACACACAGTGAAGTCCACTCAAAAGGAAGGAAGTATGGGCATGCTGGGAAGGGGGGTGTAGGCAATAGCATGATGGGAGTGGTAGTCACAGCTCAACATCCCCCACCCACATGGCCCAGCAAGCTCACACTGAAGCATGCACACCTCACAGGGAGTGAAAAGCCACTTCTAAGATGTCTGACAATGGTGCTATGTTGTGGGGAGTACCAGGCCCTGCTGGGACCTGGGCACCAACCAACAGCAGGACACCACTGACTGACATCCTGAGAGTCAACCTGAACCCACTGCAAGGGTGGCATGCTTCATGGTGGGATAACATGGGCTGGGTGGAGCAGGAGGGCCGGATGTCCACCAAATACAACCAATGCTGGCCATGCACACACCTCAACATTCACATTGAAATGCCTCAGGTTTGCAGGACAATGTGCTACACCAATATCAACCTCTTTCTGTGACAACTTAGGACAATGCAATGTACAGGCCCGCATCCAGCGGTACAGTCACAACTGTCAGGTGTGTGAACCATTGATGCCTGTAGAAACATAACATACATTGTGTGTCTCTTCCAAAAACAGGTGATGATGGGGACACAGCAGCAGACGATGAGGAGTCCCTGTCCCAGGCTCCGGGGGACAGTTAGTGCACTGGTGTGGAACAGCCTCTGGCCTCCTCGGATGGCGAAGACCTACCTGGCCCCTCCGGTGTGAGTCATCATGCAGCACCAGCAGGACCAACATCTGCACCCCCTGCACCCACTCCTCCAACAACTGGCAACACACAGACCACCCCCGCCGACACAGACAGACCAAGGACCACCGATGACAACAGCACAGGGACCCTGGCCCAACGTCGAGCTACGGACAACGACTCCAGTAACAACCACCAAGGGGGCCTAGGGTCACCTGTGCGTGCCACCGCAGGTCCCGCACGTGTCGCCAGGGGTGGTGGGAGGGGTGGTAGACATAGGTCGCTGTTTGCAGAGGAGTCTGGACTGCATGATGACCCACAACTGGTACGCATTGCTGATGCGTACCAGAATAGCACCGGAGAGTTCACCCAGGTAGTGGGGATCCTCAAGGACATTCAACAGCAGCAAGCTGCCCATCATGCCCGCTTGAACTCACACATGTCCCGTGTGGAGATACACATGTCCCGTGTGGAGAAACACATGTCTGGCATGGAGTCCAAGTGGGACACATTGCAAGAACTGACAGCGGTGCATAGGGACATATTGACATGCCTCCGCCAGATTAGCACCAACATGGCCACACCTCCCTGTGTGCCCACAACATCTGGTGCTGCAACAACTGCAACTGCCACAGGGAGGGAGGAGGACTCTGGCGGCGAGTCCCCTGCACCGCAGCAGCCTGCACGTGAGGGTCCCCCCCAAAAAAGAGGGGTCGTCCGAGGAAGGAAAACTGAGAGGTCGATGGCCATGTACATCCCCCAGGAACCCAACACCTGTTCTGGAAATTCTCATTTGTGTGCAAACTGTTCACCCTGTCGAATGCAACACATGACATGGGGAGTTTAAGTTGGACCAATGTATCACATGACTGTTGACTTTACTCAGGACATTTCTGCTACCAAGACTTCCAACTCATCTGGGAACTTTGGATCACAATACCAATGTACAGCACCCACCATCCTGTGCACCATACTCACACATGTATGTAAATAAACTCACTAATACACCATACTTTCCTCTGTTGTGATTCCAACGTGGTTTCTGTCATGGGGATGATGATCTGCTAAATGACACTGTGCATGCTAACTGCTACAGCTAGTACAACACCGTCATGTGAGTCATGGCGACGTGACACATATGAGGGAGACACACCACTAGGGCTACACAACACATACACACCAGGGCCATCAGACTCATCGCCTACACTGATGTTGCCAGGAAATACAGTGGAATGCACAGACAACACACCTATTCAGAGTCTGTGTTAACTAGCCCACAGGTGCAGTAAGCAAATGTCAGTCAGATGTGTGACCACAGACAACGCACACCCCAAAGTGAAGCACAGGTTTATTACACATTTGCAACATGTTGTTTGCACTACAGATGCAAGGTAATCCCACGTGGCAGTGGCCACACAGTCAACAAGTGTAGAAGAAAGAAAGTCCAGGGGTGTGTGTCACATCACCTGTAGGGAAACGACTGCTGCCACCCTGAGAGCTGAATCATGGTGTCGGGGGATCCAAGTTGAACAAACAACTCTGAAAGCACCCTGTGAAGGACAGACATGACACACAGTCAAAAGCACTGAATAACAGGACAGAACTGCAATACTCATGCCCAATACATGTCACAAGATACCTACACAAAACCAAGTTAGCATGTCAACACTGTTGGGGAGTACAGACTACCTGTAAGGACACATCGCTGTATGCATCCAGTCAAGTAGCACATGGCCACACTCAAACAACACCAGAGCACCACCCACACATATCATGCAAACTCACATCATTGACATGACATCTCTGGATACTCACATTCAGCTGAAGAAGTTGGTGATGAGCTGTGTGCGGACATCACCCTCATCATCATCATCATCACTGGCATCGTGGCCCAGGCCAGGATCCTCCACAGGTGGCGGATGTTGGTCATCGTCATCCAGGATGAGAGGCAACTCCTTCCGCACTGCCAGGTTGTGTAGCATGCAGCAGACGATGACAATCTTGCACACCTTTGCTGGGGCATATGGGAGGGCCCCTCCTGTCTTGTCTAGGCAGCGGAAGCGGCTCTTCAGGAGACCAAATGTCCGCTCAATCACTCTCCTGGTCCGACCATGTGCCTCATTGTAGCGCATGTGGGCTGGTGTCACAGGGTTCCTGAGGGGTGTCAGCAACCACGGCATGTTGGGGTATCCGGAGTCACCTACAGACAGACAATTGCACATTAGCAGAGTTGGAAAAGAGGGCGGAATACAACATAGCAGAACACACACAATGGTACAAAGTCTGTACACACCGACAAGCCAGGCACGCTGGTTCTGCATCTGTGACATTATCCTCGGGATGCGACTACTCCTCATCACGTAGGCATTGTGTGCCGAACCGGGGAAATGGGCACACACATGTGAGATGCTCATATCTGCAAGACATACCACCAGAGCATTGATAGAATGATAATGTTTCCTGTTCCTGTATGCCTGCTCATGTGCCTGTGGTGGTACCAAAGCCACATGTGTCCCATCAATGGAGCCAATGACATGTGGCATCCTCCCCAGGGCATAGAAGTCACTCTTGACGTCTGTGAGTTGTTGAGGTTTAGGGAAATAGATGTACTGGTTCAGGTATCTCAACATTGCCTCCAAAAAATCGCGTAGCACACGGCTGAACATGGTCTGTGACATCCCACCAGCAGACGCCACAATGTGTTGAAATGTACCGGTGGCAAAGAAGTGTAGGGCTGCCATCACCTTCACCTTGGGGGTCAGCGCTGTAGGGTATGGCCGGCCAGGTTGCAAATGTGGGGCCAACCGCACCGCCAATTGCTCAATCAGCGGCCTGTTGAAACGGTACCGTCGGATGCAGTCACGTTCCACCATCGTTGCAAGGTCAGGGAATGGTCTATGGACAGCTGGTGCCCTGCAGTGCATAGGTGAAGAAAGAAAGATTGTCAGTCACCCCACATATGTGCCATTGACCATACTCAATATCACATGATACATCATTACGAGACACAAGTACCTGATGTGTGTGCCGTTCTGTATGGACATATATGGCACCTACATGGCCAACATCTAACATCACAGTTCAACATGTGTTGCCAACAATTTCCAGGTTGTGCTATGGGAAATCATTAGGCTGTGTCACAGTACCCATTTACTGCTGTCACGTTCCAAACACACACCACAGTGACATGTCAGGACAGATTTGCCCCAGGCATCACAGCTCATTGACAGGTAGATTCCCAGGGAACCTGTATTGCCACATGGACACTGGCATGACATGGCGTATCATGTACACGTCAGCAAAACAACCATGACTCCCACAGGTAGTGGCCCCTGTTGCCTCTGCAGGACAGACATGGACGTCTGTGACACACACACGCACAACATCAAAGTCCATGCACAAACAACGTGGATGTGGAGACTGTCTCCCATTGTGCACATGGAGTCAGAGACATCGGAAACACAACATGCACACAGTCTGTGGAGGGTCATCACTATTGTGGCAATGGGTCACCCTGTGACGTACATACCTTCCCACATGGGACTCAGGGGGTATGTGACATGACATACACATACACAACCTGTCAATGTGACCATGCCACATGCTCGGAAATGAACAGTTGCACATCACAGTGGTCATGTGCACAACACACAAAGGATTCTGTCCCCATGAACACGTGCACAGCCTGGGAGTGGCTGCCCCCAAGTGCCACCCAAAAACCACATGTTTCCCCCATACACAGAAAAGGTAATGCAGCCTTACATGCCTTAGGATACAGTGTGGACAGGCTGTGGTGTCGTAGGTGTGCCCCTGAGTCCCTGGCAAGTAAATGTGGCTGGCATACTTTCACCAGTGACAAGCATGGTGACAAATGCGAGTGACTTGTACAGGGACGCGTCGTACAGCAATGGACCGATCCGTGTGCACGCATTGGCCATTGCATATGATGTGAGCGAATACGCGTTGTACAGCAATGGACCGATCGGTGCGCACGCATTGGCCATTGCATATGATGTGAGCGAATATGCGTTGTACAGCAATGGACCGATCCGTGTGCACGCATTGGCCATTGCATATGATGTGAGCGAGTACGCGTTGTACAGCAATGGACCGATCCGTGTGCACGCATTGGCCATTGCATATGATGTGAGCGGGTACGCGTCGTACAGCAATGGACCGATCCGTGTGCACGCATTGGCCATTGCATATGATGTGAGCGGGTACGCGTTGTGATTTGAAATACGCGTTGTACATCAATGGACTGATCGGTGCGCACGCATTGGCCATTGCATATGATGTGAGCGGGTACGCGTCGTACAGCAATGGACCGATCCGTGTGCACGCATTGGCCATTGCATATGGTATGAGCGGGTACGCGCTGTGATTTGAAATACGCGTTGTACATCAATGGACCGATCGGTGCGCACGCATTGGCCATTGCATATGATGTGAGCGGGTACGCTAGCGTTGTACAGCAATGGACCGATCGGTGCGCACGCATTGGCCATTGCATATGATGTGAGCGGGTACGCGTTGTGATTTGAAATACGCGTTGTACAGCAATGGACCGATCGGTGTGTACGCATTGGCCATTGCATATGATGTGAGCGGGTACGCGTTGTACAGCAATGGACCGATCGGTGCGCACGCATTGGCCATTGCATTTGATGTCAACGGGTACGCGTTGTAATTTGAAATACGCGTTGTACAGCAATGGTCCGATCGGTGCGCACGCATTGGCTAGGGCCTGGCATTGCAACGGACGCGTTTTCGAATCTGTAACGAGTCTGATGCAGTGAATTCAGTTGGCCAGCCACAACAATGTTGCAAATTCATGGGTGTCATGAAGTTTAACTTTTGAAGGATGCTGTGGGCGTGTATAAGTGGTGCAATTCCATGGATTGGCCAGATTCAGAAGATGCAAACGAGTTGAACCTATCACTTTGGACACATGGGACAGTATCTGCCTCTGCAGCACACATATAATGCTGGCTTTTCCCCTGAGAGCTCACTTGCCTGCACTACATGCTCCAGGACGACATCTGCCACCAACACTGCTGCTGTCTCTGCATCCTCTGGCTACTGCAATGGCACGTACTGTGGAGAGAGCCCCAGCCTTCAGCACTGAGGAGAACCAGGCCCTGCTGGACAGCCTCCTTCCACAGTACAGCAAGCTGTATGGGAAACCAGGGGAGCAGGTGAGTGTGCTGTCCACTGCCTTACTAAATGTGCATGTTGTCTGACTAGCAAGACTTACAGTGTGCACACCACTGGCTAGCATGCTCACTGAGTAGTTCTCACCCCCAAAGTGTGTAGTTACATGCACTGAACAGGTATAGTGCAGTAACAGTGCATTCCAACAAGGTTTGACTTCCCAGGCAATGATACCATTTAGTAACTGCTGGTAAACTGTTCATAGCCATAGTTGCACTGCCTGTGTACATCATGTGCCCCTGTGATTGAGACATGTATATCCAACTGTGTGATGCACGGATATGTTGCATGTGTAGTAATGGCCTTTTTCACTTTGTCATCCTCACAGGTTGATGCCCACCAGAAGCAGGAGATCTGGCTGACCATCGTCCGGGCAGTAAGATCCGTGGGGGACTACAAGCGCCGGATCTGCAACTGCCAGAAGAGGTGGCAGGACCTTCGGGGCTGGACCCGGAGGATCGCAAGGGTCCAGCTGAAGCTGTCGCCTCCTCGCAGGAGGGGCGGACACCGGACCCTGACCCCCCACATGCTCCGGATCCTGGCGGTGGTCTTCCCTGACCTGGATGGGCAGCTGAAGCCCAGACAGCAGCAAGGAGGGGTTGAGTCCATGACTGCACTGTGAACTTTGTCTGACATGCTATGTGCCCTCCTCTGGCCTGGTTAAACCTCCACAGTACATCAGTCTTGTGGTCCAGGACCCATGTCCCTCAATTGTGACATGCCCACTACTCATCTGATACCCAGGTGTGGCCCTTACAGTCTGGAAATTGTGTTACTTGGGTACTGTGTCCTTGCATTTTGCTTAGCTCAGGGTGGGGGCCAGCATTTGTTACCGTACCTTTGTGGTGGGCTTCATGGATGGGTCAATTGCTTACACAATGCCTGAGTTCTGACATGTAATCTGCGTGTAACTTTGATATGTGTTCCAATTGCTGATCTGACTCACCACATGTGCCTGGGGTATTTGGCACACCCCCATGCTGCGGGTGGGAACAATCTTTGGGCCTCAGGAGTATGTATATCAAGTGTGTCACACATGCTTAGCCACATGCCTACTGTACAGGGCTCATCCCTCTTTCACGTGGAGCAGGACAGTCATGCCTACTCCAGGGCATACAATACACTCTGTACTCCCACTCCCGTGTATCAGCTGACACGTTGTGCTCAGTGAAATGTTCCCTCAGGTGTCTGCCTCTGTGTCATTGTGCTGTGGCTTCGTTGTTTGGACTACTGGGCTGTTTATCGGTTATGGCTCAGCATGCCATCTGAGATGTGACTATGAGAGACGATACTTGGGTGGCATATAGGTGTTTGATCACTTGACTGTGCAGACTGGTGCATGCGACTGAGAAGTTCAGGCAGCTGTTTTTCATTCACAGCAGACTGTGAGATGCTCAGGTTCAGAGAGTTGTGTTTCATGTCTCCCATATGTCCAATTGGTATGACGTGGACAAATACAAGTTCAGATGATGTGGTGGGGGGGGGATGGACATGTGCACTTGTCAGCTACAGAACTTGCATTCCCCATGACCTAGGATTGTGACACAGTGCAGACTGTTTTTGGCTGGCTGCTCTGCCCATGTGACTGGAGACAGTGATGTATGACTTTGCAGGCATGCATGTGCCATGGCATTAAACTTCCTAAGAGTGATCCTGCAGGGGAGTGACATGTGCAACATGCACCCCATTGTGGCATTGACTATGAGGACATGGGTGCATCATGGTGTCTAGTGCTGGTATGCATCAAATGCATTTCAAATTAGACTCTGGCCATCCCTTCATCCGGACACCTGTACTGACTCAGGGGCAAGAGATGTGATGTGTGCATGTTCACATACTTCACCGTGTTCCCTGCAATGTCCAACAACTGGGTAGGTGGTGCATGTGTCCACACTGGGGTATTACCATCCGGCAGGCACCAGATAGATGGGTGCAAGCTGTTTGAGGGTAAATGGGTGGTCACACCCTTCTGCTTACCGGCTCATGAGAGCACGACCCGCACTCTGCTCGTTCACTTGAAAAGAAGGAACAACGGTGTGAAATACAGTGGCACTTTGTTAAGCAATTCAGTAACACCGAGAACTGTTCATTTGATGCTGCTCGTCAACACATGAGCAGGATGAAAATGAAAGCATCAACAATATTACAAATCATATTTTAAGTGAGGCACAAAGATCTATGTAACTATCTATCTGTGAGCTACAGCCTATGGGGCAAGTCTTAAAAGTGGGATCATGAATAGGCAAGCGCCTAGAAGGCAAATCTTAAATAAGAGAGCAAGAACCATCCAAGGCTACACAGTTTAAGCTAGGATAAATGCAATGAATTGGGTGTGGATGAGCTAAATTAGAGAGGCTGACAAAGGCAAAAGGCTATCAATCAGAAAAGAGCATTACCACCTTGATAGTAGAATTTCGAGGCCCAAGATCAGGAGAACGTCCGATCGTGAACCCTCCCCATGCAATGCACTGGTATGAAGAGTTCAGGGCGAGGACATGGGTGCAAAGCTTTTATATGGCTTAATGCAGAACTCCTACCCACAGTTGACGTGGGCCCTGACGTGGGTCCTTGACCACGCACTTACAGTAACTGTGGAAAGTTTTTGGAAGAACAGAGAAGTGGTATCATGGTGAAAACAGGGGCTTTTAGCAGGTGGTCGGTGCTCTTGACCGCAAACATAAGAAAAAGATAACTTTTACCGAAAGATGCTCAGAATTTGAGAATTTTATATATTATTTCTCTGTCACAGAGCCGCCTTTTCAGTTTCAGTGGAGCAAGCGTTGAAAGTTTCATAAGTTAAAATTTTGCAAACATTGCTTGTGAAAGAGCAAGATGTACCAGCAGAGTGTCACATACGTGTGGGCTAACCTTATTCTTGTGACTGTGGACATTTACAAGGGGGAGGCTGGTGCCAGGTCCCTGCTGTCAGGTCAAAAAGGCCTACAAGATTTGTTGTATTAGAAAAATGATAGCATGAGGCAGTGGCCTCTTGGGCCTACATGTGTGTGTGCATCTAAGGAGGTGGGTTTGGGCCTAAGTGTATGTATCTAAGGGGGTGTGGACCACTGTGACAGGTACTAAAAGGCTAAAAGAAAAATGGACAGCTTAGGTCATCTATCAGGGCCTGACTGG
Source organism: Calotriton arnoldi (assembly GCA_963921515.1). Taxonomy (NCBI): domain Eukaryota; kingdom Metazoa; phylum Chordata; class Amphibia; order Caudata; family Salamandridae; genus Calotriton; species Calotriton arnoldi. The sequence goes on from CAWUFW010019375.1 coordinate 50,531, forward strand.
TGGGGCCTATATGGGAGTGCCATGTTTCATGGGCAGAGCAGAAAGGTACATAGGTCTGTGTTATATGGTAGAACAGAACCCTACTACAAAGGCCAGGAGGGGTGTGAGTGCCATGGTTGACCATCAGACTGACAATTGGCTTCTCCTAATCTGTGTGAGCACTTTTGGCAATGTTCAACTAAGGATGCCAGGGCTTGCTCTGTAATGTGCTGTACTTACTGTGGTGTGTGCGGTCAGTGCAGGTGACTGATGTTTGTCTGTTTCCCTAATTGTTTGCAGATACATCCACGGCCACAGGAGGGGATAGCTCCACGGACCAGGAGGAGCTGCAGAGCCAGGCTGGGTCAGCAGCCGATGAGTGGTCGGAGGGACCCAGTGGCACCGAGGGCGAGGGGAGCCACACCGAGGAGTCCTCAGCACCATCCACCTCAGCTGAGGACCACAGCAGCTTGGAGGATGACTCCCTTGTGGAGGCGGGTGTCAGCAGCCACCACACCCCAGCTAGTATGGCTGGCCCCGCCACCACCACCACCACCGCCCTCCCATCGGCTCCCATTCCAGAGGTCCGTGGAGGCTCCCGTGTTCGGGAGCGTGTCTCCTTCATGACAGGCACCGCACCCCCTGCCCCTGTGTCCCCTGCTGCCCTGAGTGAGGAGTCTGTGTACTTACTTCGCCATCTCCATGTAGGGCAGACAGCTATGCTGAGTGTCCTCCATGCACACACCACTCTGTTGACACAGCTGGTGTCGTTCATGGAGGGCATCTCATCTGGCATGTCTGCCCTACAGAGGAGCAATAAGTCCATGGACTCCTCCCTGACGGCAGCAGTGTCCCTCCTCCAACAGTCCCTCACCCCTCCTACCTCTGCCCCATCCACACTTCCTGGCACCCTACCTGTCCCAAGCACATGCACACCTGCACAATCACCCAAACACACAGACACAAGCAGCACAGAAACACCCAAAACAAAGGCAAAACGTGCACGCAAGCATCCTCAGGGGACTGATACCACACCCACAGGGGATGGGGAACAGACACACACACAGGCATCCACAGTCACGCCGCAGTCCTCCAAATCCTCTCCCTCCAAGACCCCTTCCCTTGCCTCACCTGCAACCCCACCTAAACAGCAGCTCTTCCTCTGTGACCTCGGCCTCTTCCCCTCCGATCCAGCTGATCCAGCATACAGGGGGAAGAGGAAGTCCACCCACACAGAGGGGAGTGCCCCTCACCCCCGGACACCCTCCCCCAGGCACGGACAGACTAAGGCCCCCACACGCAAGTCCCCCGGTCCCGGAAGAGCAAGACCCCGCCACCGCCCTGCAGCTCAACCACACAGTCTCCTTCCTCCATCCCTCAGGCCCCCACAACACTGGTTCCCCCACCACACCCTGCCCCAGGTTCCCCCACCCACATATACACCATCCCCAAAATGATCCGGCCTTCTCCACCTACCACTTGCTCTTCCAGCCTCACACCCCCCGCTGCAAATGTTTGTGCCACTGGTGTGGAGACCGTGTCCTCCCCCTCTGTCCTGCCCACCTTACCTGAACCCCATTCTACTCCCCTAGAGATAGGCACTGCAGTGGAGTCCACTACCACCCCGTCTGACTTGGGCACTGCAGTGGGGAACCTGTCCACTCCATCTGGCCGGACCACTGCAGTCGTGCCGGCACCCACACCATCTGACTCATGCCCCCAGTTGTGCCAGCACACACCATGTCAGACACCTCCACTGCAGTTGTCAGTGACTCTCCAGCACCAGCCACCCCTTCCCTGCCTCCTTCTGGTGAGCCCTGATCCTGTCCCTGCGGTGCCTGGCCTGCCCCCCCCGTATGCCCCTCCGAGGGGAATGTCCCTGCTCCATATCAGTGCAGGCAAGCAGAGGGTGACATCTGCCACTGTCACCCTGTTCGGACTGAACTGTTGGACTGGCCATTGGCCTTTGTATTTTTGCAGGACTTTCATTTTTCAGACATATATGCTGAATAAAGCTCCTTTCTGTTCTCTGGTGGTTTAGCTTCAGATGTACATGATGTTGATGATCCTAACCATGCCCTTGCTGCAGTGATGGTGATTTTTGATATCATGAAAATGAAGTGTTACTGTGCAGGACCCCATGTGGTCCAGGGGGAATGTGTCCTATCCTGGTGTGTAGCCATGTCATCATTTGCAGCAATATGAGGGTGTCATGTTTTCAATATTTGCCAATGTGATTTCCTACATTTATTTGCAATATCACATCTGTGGCTTACACCCCTGCACATCAGTTGTGCTTGCCATTGTTCAATTTGTCTGTTTCCCTGACCGTGTGACCATCTCCACTGGACATGCAAGTTTGGGCATCAATGGGGAAGGACTCATCTGTGTTATCAGTGCAACTTGCTATACATGTGTGTTGGATCTGTGCAGATGATTTCGGTGACACTCCCATGACCAGGCTGATGTGACGAGAGCCTTCATTTTGTGCTAATTGTTGACTGAGTGACCAAGTGTACTGCTGACATGATAGAGCCCTGCAGAGACAACGTATGGCACAGCTTTCCTTACACAGGAGTGGAGTCCCCTCATGGCAGTGTGTAATTCCGTGACATTGCCTGAGCCCAAGGTGTGTGTTGTGTGAGCATGTCTGTGTGTGTTCACTTCCATTTTGCAACACAGGCTGGGATCCCTAGTGATGTTCCTGTTTGTGATGCTTGCTGAGTTGACCTATGTTCCCCCAAATCTTCGCACTGGGTTCTCTGGGATGTGGGTGCATGGCACATTACTGGTCATCAGGGTGTCATCCATAGGTGTGTTTGCTGTCAGGGCTGAGTTTGTGGGCAAACGCAGATGAGACACAGTCAGGATTCCCCTTGGCACTTGTTGGTTACACAAGTCATGTAATTTACAGTTTGTGTTAGCTTTCAGTGATTGTGACACGTTGTGTGTGTGACTGCTGCCACTCCTCTGGGTCAGAGCTGCAATGTTGGAAGTTGTCTATGTGTGTTCTTTGTGGGTGACCTTGACTTCTTAATTGGTGTGTGACTGTATCCGGGATCACATTGATTGTGGTGGATTTCACGTCATGCCCATGTACGGCGTACTGTGCAGTGTGTCTGACATTCACGAGTCTTGTTGACTGGCCATGTGTGATGGGTTTCTGCACCTTAGTTCCCACCACCACCCCTGGGATTGTCATGGGTGCATGTGCAATGTCACCAGTCCATGTGAGCTTCACAGCTGCACATTGGTGTAGATCAAGGTGTGTGGTGTTGAGTGTGTGCAAATGAGAGTTGTTGCACGGCTAGACCCCTACCTCCATGTTGGCCTTGGCTGACAGGCCATGCTGATTGATTTGTGCTTGTGTAGGTGTGATGGTAGTTTGTAGCTCAGGACACATGACTGTGGTTCACAGTGTGAACGACATCTAGCTTTGTCATCACAGTGGGATTATCATGCAGGCCAGGGTCACCACAATGTGGGGTCCCTGGGGGTAGTGCTGTGGTGGGTCTGTCTCTTGCTGTGTTATTTGCTGTTCCTACAAGCTTGTGTGACATGTGTAATTTGGGCTCCCTCTCATCTAACAATGCCTGATTGCCCACATAGGGGAATCCGATCCATGAGTTACTTTTGTGTGGCACTGTATATACATCTGTGTAATTGTGATTCAGGCCTCCTCATGTGTTGTGTGGTTGCCTGGGGACACTGGCACCCCCCCATCACCTGTTGTGTTTGATATGCAGTGTGAGGCGGCCTGTTTGTGTTTGTGCTTCTGCACCACTGCATTGGCATATCTTTGTGTGTCATTGGCTGTATGTTGTTTGGTGGGTTTCCCCTGCTGTCCCTGGGACTCCTAGGTCATCAGTCAGCACAATGATCATGGTTTGTATGTCCCATTGCTGCCATGGTATGGTATTTGTTCACCTGACATCTACAGTCTCCACAGGATATCTACATTTGTGTGTCCATTGGTGCAGATATGTGGGGCTGCATTATGATGGTCACTTCTGTCATTGTGTTATTGACGAATGTTGACAATGTCAGCCCCCATGGGTGATGTTTGTCTACACATGGCCAAAGGTATATCTTATTTGCACTGCACTGTTTGCCTCACCCAATGTATGTTGCTATGGGACACATGCACTACTATGCCACAGATGTGTTTGTTGTTCTGTGACCAGGAATCATCCATGCTGTTTGGCATTTGCAGCTTTTCCCATTACAACACTTACCTTTTGGTCACTGTGGTGATGGGGGTTTAAACCCCATTGCCACAATGTTCAAAATGTGCTTCAGCTATGGACCCCACACTTACCTTTTGGTCACTGTGGTGATGGGGGTTTAGACCCCATTGCCACAATGTTCAAAATGTGCTTCAGCTATGGACACCACACTTACATTTTGGTCACTGTGATGATGGGGGTTTAGACCCCATTGCCACATTGTTCAAAATGTGCTTCAGATATGGACCTCACACTTACCTTTTGGTCACTGTGGTGATGGGGGTTTAGACCCCATTGCCACAATGTTCAAAATGTGCTTCAGCTATGGACCCCACACTTACATTTTGGTCACTGTGATGATGGGAGTTTAGACCCCATTGCCACAATGTTCAAAATGTGCTTCAGCTATGGACCCCACACTTACCTTTTGGTCACTGTGGTGATGGGGGTTTAGACCCCATTGCCACAATGTTCAATTGGGCTTCAGCTATGGACCCCAGACTTACCTTTTGGTCACTGTGATGATGGGGTGTTATACCCCATTGCCACAGTGGTCATGGTCTGCTTGCATTGTGGAGGCCACACACATTTATGTGTGACACATGTGATAGGGGGTCACATTGTATGCTCAATGTCATGTTCAGTGTTGTAGGCATTTGACACAGACTACACACGCTTGTCATGGTGTTGGTGGGATGTATTTTCAGACATTCCTTATGTCGAAGTATGCTGGTTGTGTCATGCATTTCCCGTCCTATGTGTAGGGGTGGTGTGGGTAGTAGGCATCCATCCCCCTATGAGTGGGGATGGTGTTAGTGGTAGGCATCCAGGCCCCCCTGAGTAGGGGTGGTGGTAGTGGTAGGCACCAGGCACCCCTGAGTAGGGGTGGTGGTAGTGGTAGGCATCCATCCCCCTATGAGTGGGGATGGTAGTCGTGACAGGCATCCAGGCCCCCTGAGTAGGGGTGGTGGTAGTGGTAGGCATCCAGGCTCCCTGAGTAGGGGTGGTGGTAGTGGTAGGCATCCATCCCCCTATGAGTGGGGATGGTGGTAGTGGTAGGCATCCATCCCCCTATGAGTGGGGATGGTAGTAGTGACAGGCATCCAGGCCCCCTTTAGTAGTGGTGGTGGTAGTGGTAGGCATCCATCCCCCTATGAGTGGGGATGGTAGTAGTGACAGGCATCCAGGCCCCCCTGAGTAGGGTTGGTGGTAGTGGTAGGCATCCATCCCCCTATGAGTGGGGATGGTAGTAGTGGTAGGCATCCATCCCCCTATGAGTGGGGATGGTAGTAGTGACAGGCATCCAGGCCCCCCTGAGTAGGGGTGGTAGTAGTGGTAGGCATCCAGGCCCCCCTGAGTACGGGTGGTGGTAGTGGTAGGCATCCATCCCCCTATGAGTGGAGATGGTGTTAGTGGTTGGCATCCATCCCCCTATGAGTGGGGATGGTAGTAGTGACAGGCATCCAGGCCCCCCTGAGTAGGGGTGGTGGTAGTGGTAGGCATCCAGGCCCCCTGAGTAGGGGTGGTGGTAGTGGTTGGCATCCATCCCCCATGAGTGGGGATGGTAGTAGTGACAGGCATCCAGGCCCCCTGAGTAGGGGTGGTGGTAGTGGTAGGCATCCATCCCCCTATGAGTGGGGATGTTAGTAGTGGTAGGCATCCATCCCCCTATGAGTGGAGATGGTAGTAGTGACAGGCATCCAGGCCCCCTGAGTAGGGGTGGTGGTAGTGGTAGGCATCCATCCCCCTATTAGTGGGGATGGTAGTAGTGGTAGGCATCCATCCCCCTATGAGTGGGGATGGTAGTAGTGACAGGCATCCAGGCCCCCCTGAATAGGGGTGGTGGTAGTGGTAGGCATCCAGGCCCCCTGAGTAGGGGTGGTGGTAGTGGTAGGCATCCATCCCCCTATGAGTGGGGATGGTGTTAGTGGTAGGCATCCATCCCCTATGAGTGGGGATGGTAGTAGTGACAGGCATCCAGGCCCCCTGAGTAGGGGTGGTGGTAGTGGTAGGCATCCATCCCCCTATGAGTGGGGATGGTAGTAGTGGTAGGCATCCATCCCCCTATGAGTGGGGATGGTAGTAGTGACAGGCATCCAGGCACCCCTGAGTAGGGGTGGTGGTAGTGGTAGGCATCCATCCCCCTATGAGTGGGGATGGTAGTAGTGACAGGCTTCCAGGCCCCCCTGAGTAGGGGTGGTGGTAGTGGTAGGCATCCATCCCCTATGAGTGGGGATGGTAGTAGTGGTAGGCATCCATCCCCCTATGAGTGGGGATGGTAGTAGTGACAGGCATCCAGGCCCCCTGAGTAGGGGTGATGGTAGTGGTAGGCATCCATCCCCCTATGAGTGGGGATGGTAGTAGTGGTAGGCATCCATCCCCCTATGAGTGGGGATGGTAGTAGTGACAGGCATCCAGGCCCCCTGAGTAGGGGTGGTGGTAGTGGTAGGCATCAAGGCCCCCCTGAGTAGGGGTGGTGGTAGTGGTAGGCATCCATCCCCCTATGAGTGGTGATGGTGTTAGTGGTAGGTATCCATCCCCCTATGAGTGGGGATGGTAGTAGTGACAGGCATCCAGGCCCCCTGAGTAGGGGTGGTGGTAGTGGTAGGCATCCAGGCCCCCTGAGTAGGGGTGGTGGTAGTGGTTGGCATCCATCCCCCTATGAGTGGGGATGGTAGTAGTGACAGGCATCCAGGCCCCCTGAGTAGGGGTGGTGGTAGTGGTAGGCATCCATCCCCCTAAGAGTGGGGATGGTAGTAGTGGTAGGCATCCATCCCCCTATGAGTGGGGATGGTAGTAGTGACAGGCATCCAGGCCCCCCTGAGTAGGGGTGGTGGTAGTGGTAGGCATCCATCCCCCTATGAGTGGGGATGGTAGTAGTGGTAGGCACCCATCCCCCTATGAGTGGGGATGGTAGTAGTGACAGGCATCCAGGCCCCCCTGAGTAGTGGTGGTGGTAGTGGTAGGCATCCAGGCACCCCTGAGTAGGGGTGGTGGTAGTGGTAGGCATCCATCCCCCTATGGGTGTGTATGGCATTGGTGGTAGCCATCCCGCCCCTATGGTTCTGCTGTTGCTAGTGTACGTCATTTCTGCATCCCTATGTGTGTGTGACATATGTTGGGTACATGTCGTTTCTTTGTGTAGTGGGTGTTTGACTTACCGTCTTTGCCGTACGCGTCCGTACCGGTCCCGGTAATAGATGTAGAGTATTGGTAGGACCTGCGCGATGGGATTCATGGTTTGTTCGTCTCGTTCGGGTTTCTCGTGGCTTGGACTCGTACTCGTCGCTGGCTTGTTCGTCTCGTAGCCGTGGATTGTCTTGTGGCGCGAATCGGAGCTTATGTGCAGCTCTCCCGGATGCTCTGACGTGCCGGACGTAGCAACGGGTTCGGCGTGTACGGAGTGCGCATCGTACTAGTCCGGCCGGAAGGTGCTGTGTATTGGGTTCCGTGCGACTCGATTCGACGTTTACGGATCCGGCTCAGGCGGGGAACAGGAGCTGAAATGGGTGAGTACGGCTCGCTCGGAATCTGGGCTGTTATGCGCATCGTACTTGTTCGTTCGGACGACTGTTCAAATCGGTCGGGAAACACGCGTTCGGCTTGGGTTTTTTCCGGACGAATACTGTTAGGTGCGCCTCCGGCCGGGATCGGAGTCGACCCCATAGTCTTTAGTCTGCTTTGTTAAACCAGGCCACCAGTAGCGTTGTTTCAATAAGGAAACAGTCGCCGTAACTCCTGCATGAGCAGAACCTATACCTTTGTGTGCTGCTAGTATTAAAACGAACCTACGATCCATGTTTGGAATTACTCTATCCCCCACTCCAGGAATCTGAGCAAAGGGAATGTTATTGGCATCTAACTTATAGGAGTACTTGAGTGGAAACCTTTTTGGTACTGCTCCGCTGTTTTTGCGGGTTGCATTAATAGCTACCATAATCTCACCGTCTATTCTAGTTTTAGAACGAGTGATTGCAGCTACAGAAGCCGTACGTACAGCCCCCTTTGCGGCTTCATCAGCCAATGAATTCCCTTCAACGTGAACGCCATCACGCTGATGACTCAGTGTATGTATCACGTGAGCCCTCGGTAGTTCGGTTTTCAACTCCACTACCTGTTCCCTTAGCATTTTATGCTTAATTGGGCCACCTTTTGCATCTTTGAACCCGTTTTGAACCCAGTATTGCAAGTATTCATTGTATGACTGCACACAGTAAAAGGAATCGCACACAATTAGTGTGGGGAATTCTCGATCCGTATTTACAAGTGCCAGTATCAGTGCTTTTAATTCTGCCAACTGTCCCGTGCAGTCTCCTAGAGATTGCGTTTTAGTGTAACTCGGGTGGAACTTTCCATCCCGCATGCGACCTTTAACATTTGCACATGCTGCGCTATATTGTTGCTTACTTCCTATGGCCGGTTGAGCAGATCCGTCAGTATAAATAATATATTCATACTGATCCAGAGGCAATATTTCGTTTGGCAGAGGATATTCTTGTTCGTATTTCAGGAATGCTTGTGTCTTTAAATTTGGGTCATACCTGTATTCTACATCTGTTGTAGTGAGAGAATTAGCCCATTGTATCCATCTTGGATGTAAGGCTTTAGCGTTGGGAACGCTTGCCTTTGTCGCAGCCTCTAAGTCTGGAACTGGAGTAACTACTATTATTCGCTTCCCCTGAGCCAGTGCTCTTTCTCTCACTACAGCGGTCTGTACTGCTGTTAGAATCTTTTCTATAGATGCGAAGCGCATCTCAGCATTTGTGTACAAATGTGATTTGTATGCAGTTGGTACTGTCTCACCTTCATTATATGTTAGATAGGTGTACCCTGATTGACCCGCAACTATATGGATCACCAGGTTGTGTACGTTTATGCGTGTCTGTAAGTGTTTGGAAGCTATCATGTCAGCTTGTAAGGAACGTAGTGTATCTGTGTGTTCCTGTGTCCAATTTCTGGCTGAGAAATCAGGTTTAATTAAGTCGAGAAAGGTTTTACTCTTTCTGCATAATCCAAAATGTATGTTCGACCAAAATGTAGGAATCCCAGTATTGATTGTAAATTTTTCAATGATTTCGGAGGTTGGAGCAGCGCACATTTTTCTAAAAAATTGGCTGCCAGGCTCTTTCCTTTACTTGAAAGTTCGTATCCTAAAAACAGGACACTGAGGTGGGCAATTTTTGATTTTTTAAAGTTAAATTTGTAGCCCTAAGATGCAAATCCCAAAATTATGGTATTCACTCTGTTCAAGTGTTCCTCCAGGTCATCGTCCGTCAGATAAATATCATCCACATAGGACAATGCCTCTTCATCCAAATTTTGAAGTAACTCATTTACTCTGGCCGAAAACAACCCCGGGCTGTTCTTATACCCCTGGGGGAGTCGACAAAATTGACGCTGGGTCCCTAGCGCTGAGAAGGCTGTTAGATGCCTGCTTTCAGGTGCTATATTCTGGCAGAAGAATCCATTTGAGATATCAAGGGTCGTTTTATATTTTTTCCGCACAATGTTATTCATTAATGCGGCACTGTGTGCATTTTGGACTGCAAATGTCTTAGTGCAAGTGTTTAAGTGTCTGTAATCTAAAACTAGACGATATGTATTGTCAGGTTTCATGACAGGAAACAAAGGATTGTTCATTGGTGAGGTGCAAGTTTCAATCACCCCTTGGTATTCAAGTTGATCTAAGATCTCCCTGACCTCTTTTTTAGCTTCTTGCTTTATTGGATACTGCCTCTGTGCAGTGGGAGTATTTTTTATAGGAATTATGTGGTGGGTTGAATCCTCATCCCATCCAACATGGTTTTTGTATAATGCCGGAGCCTGGGCACCCGCCCACCCCTGCGCATATGTATGTTGCAAATGCCTGGGAATATCATCTGAGAATGCCGGCATAATTACCGTTTCTCCTTTAGGACAGTCTATGACGAATGCTGGCGGCCAATCTTGTTCAGCTAACAAAATGTCATAGCCAAACATTAGGTTCTCCCAAAAGAGACCTCTCACTTTCCTACTCTTGTCCCCCTCCATCTGGAGCGTTATTTCATATACTTTATATGGGACACTTACCCTCGTATCGGGTGTTTCTACCGTGATATAATCATTCAAGTCCGCTGTCACCAGAAATTCCTTCAGGTTCTGGCGAGCTATTGTTACTTCTGCCGCACTGTCTAGCATCGTCAGAGCCCACTCCCCGTTCAGTAGTCGAGTCCTCAGAATTCTGGGCATATCTGATCTTTAGACCTGCAATTTTCTTCTTTTTGAACTGTGGCTTTTGCTTTGGCTTTTCTTCTTTCTTAGAAGTGTAATCTTGAGCGTGCTGCTTGTCTCTGGACTTTGTACGCTCTTCTTGTCTTTCTGACCGTCCTTCCCTCTCTGAATTTTTCGATGAACCCTGAAAGGAACGAGAGGAACGTATATCAGTATCCTGATACCTGTCAGGTTTCCTAATGTTATCCCTATTCCTGAGATTATACCTCTTTTCGGAGGACTCCTGTGGAGGAGATCTACCTCGGGATTGAGATCTGTTTCCTTTAAAGTTTTGTTTTTTATTGCCCCACTTCTTCTTTGTTGAAGCAGGTATCTGCTTGGAAGTGTCCTTTTCAGAACTGCCCATCAGTTGTGGTTTTAAAGCTTTTCCACCCAAACTATCTCTGCCTAATTCTGCATACGCAGTTTCAATTATTTTGGGTAGTTCGTGTTCCTGTTCTAAAGGATCGAACTCCCTCAGGCGTTGGTGGATGGCCACTGAAGCTGTTTCTCCCTTAATGTTAGCTAGTATTATGGCTGATACCTGGGCATAGTTACCTAGTAACTTCATCCCTAAGTTTAGGGCAGGTTCTGCTCTGTACTCGTTCTGTATCTGTCTCAATACGTCTGGTACCACCGCTAACGAAGGAATACCATGAGTTCTGGTATAAATGGCAACAAAGACTGTACCCCAAGTGGTCCAATCTTCCACTTGTGGTGTTATCCCCATGGGCAAGCAGATTGTTGGCATTCTGTGTTTTTCATAAGGGGTAGTATTCGAGAATACTGTCTCGAGCTGTGTGATTTTCTGAGCTTCCCAGAATGGCATTTGTTCACGTTTAGAGGGCATTTTATCCATCACTGCGTGTAATGTTTGTGGTGTGATGTTAGTTGCTGTACCCTGTACTTGAGTTCCATTAGTTGCAACTATTTCTGGTTGGACAGTGAATGTCCTCATGACGAATTGCGTCATGTTTCTATAGATTTTAATTAAATCTTTGTGTTGTATGAGTAAGTCTCCTGGTGGCATTGTGTCAATGTCAGGATGTGGTGTGTAGGTCGCTAATATCGGCCATGTTTCCCCTTCTCCTCTGAGCGGGCCTAATCTTACTCTTCTTCTTATGTGGGGTAGGGAGCCTTTGAACCAGTATAAGTGTTCCTGGTACGTGAGTGGAACCTCTATGTCCTCGAACGGACAATATTCCACTGGTGCATCTCCTTCTGTGTAAGAGTGAGATGTCTGTGTTCTTGCATTTGCTGCTGGGAATGTAACCCATGAATAAAATACCTCTGTTTTGCTTGATTCGTGTGCCTCAATCACGAAAACTACTAAGCCACCCCTAGCTGATAAACCATTTTCTAACAGTTTTAGGGTGATTGTATGTCTGAATTTTTCTGCAATTTGTATTGCGTCTTCATCTTCTCCTCCTGAGAGGTGTAGTTCTACTACTACGTCGTCTTTTGTTTCAATCATTTTTGTAAAGAAGAAGTTTGTTCAAGGTAACTAAGATAAGGTTTTTATTCACAATTTTAGGAGCACTGTGTCCTTCAAGCTTGATTAACCAACAGCCAATAAATAGGATTTCTCGCCTACTCAGCTGTGGCGGAGTTTTGTGCCCACCCACTCCAGACGTCTCTGGTGTTTTGTGAGTAGGGGTCTCTGAGAATAGCATGACTGAACTACTCAGATTCTACTGTTAAATAAGTACCCAACCAACGTTGGCGGCGCCATGTCGTGCAGTTCCTATATTACCTATACAGGATCTGCGTGTTTGGATAACATAAACTGTGGGATTGGTGGCGGACGGATTCCGTGCACCCCCACCGTATAAGTTAGCCTGTCTGTATTACCTAGCTCACAGTGCCACTAGAGTCTCCTCTTATCGGGGAGAGAATAGTTCTTGGCAACCTCAGAACGTGACAACCCTGATCCCCCAGGATCGTGGAAGCAATATACTACCTTTCGCTCAGTCACTCGTGCTCACTTAGTTTGTCTCAGAGAGATGCACAGAATAAACAGTCTGGGCGTTTCAATAAGTATTTATTGAACAGTTGTTATTCTAGTGTAAAATATATGAGCTGCAACAACCATTAGACAGTAGCAGAGATATATGATTAGCGATATTATGAAAGTAAAAGGATGGTAGAGCTCTACCATCTTGCAGAAATCATGAATATATACATGTACATAAAACACATGATAAAAAGTGCGTACTCCTACGATGTTTCCCTAACTAGATGTATCTAAACGTACCTAGCATCTGTGTAGGTGTTATGCCAAGGATCCCTCTAGGATCTAGTCCACCCCATTACCTGAGAATTAGAGAATGTGGGACCCCGTCCTGGTCTCGAGTTGGACACCCCGCGAGGGATGTTAGACCACTGCTAGCTGGAGCATCTGCATGCAGGAACATCAGCGTCTCTGGTCAGTGTGTCAGCCGGGAAGTCACGGTCTCCTCTGTCTGTCTAAGCAAGACATGATGTATATATACCCATAGATCTCCCCAGGAGTCCTACCTTGCTGCGTTACTGTGTCGGCCTAAAGGATGACGTCAGGCCTGAACTATAACATAGATATTATACAGGAGATGTTCGTCCTGCTGTGAGTCCTGCTGTGCTTCCAAGAAGCCTCATGCATAATGTATGAGTATTGAACCAGGGAAAAACCCGCGTTCTGAATGCAGTGTCGTATCTAGGTAAAAGGTCAGTCCCTATGAACCGTTATGTATGAAATGTAGGGAAGGATATAGGTGAAAGGTTGCAGTGTTACCTGCGCCTATATAGGGTACCTATATGGAATATAACAATGGCAGTCCTGAAAATGCAATGGCAGCGAGAGTTTGAAAAATTCGGGCGGCTCTGGCGACTGAAACTCAAGGTGAGGTCTGGTGTTTGCGAGGGCTTGTGCCCATGCCTGGGAGGATGTTCCAGTTGCTGCCTTAAAGTAATGACTTTTGCCACAAGTTGCACGTGGATGACAGCACCTGTGGACCCCGGGGGTTCCTCTTGCTTGTGTAGGCCTCCAGTGGGGCACGCAACTCGGAGGGACATTGGCCTGCATTGCTAATGGGGGGAGGAGTTAGACCCCTTGTTAGAAATGGTGGTCTCTAGTTGGCAGAGGTAGGTACCTTTGTCCAAATAGGAACCCTTGCTTCTAGTCAGGGTAAGGGGGATACACTTCTAAAATAACCCCTGCTCGCTCCCTTTGTAGGTTGGCACGAGCAGACAGGCTTATCTCAGAGGCAGTGTATAAAGCATTTGTGAACACATACAGTAATACAGTGAAAACACTACAAATGGACACCACACCAGTTTAGAAAAATAAGTAATCTTTATCTAAACCAAAATAAGACCAAACGACAAAAATCCACAATACAGTAATAAAGATATGACTTTCAGATGGTAGACATAGTTCAGTTCAAAGCAAATTGCAGATGCAACACTTTTCACACAAAGTACCTTGGATGCGTCGCGCAAGCAAACAAAACGGGCCGCAGGGAAGGTGATACGTCGGTTCTTTACACTCAGGGAAGGTGATGCGTCAGTTCCTTGCTCCGGGGGAGGTGATGCGTTGGTTCCTTACTGCTGCGCAGGGGAGGTGATGCGTCGGTCCCTTACCGGAGAGGAGGTGATGCGTTGTTTCTTACTGCATGGAGAGGTGATGCGCCGGTTTCTTACTGCATCCCCCAACGATGCGACAGACTTGGTGCCTCGATGTGATGCGACGATCCGGGATGATGCATGGATTTTTGCAGCCGCACAGGAGGCCTTGCGTCGAAATTGGTGCGGTGATCTCGGACTTCGGAGATCGATGCACTCGATGCGGCATGCAGGGATTTCTCGAGCTGCGGCAGGCGCTGCAACGGTTTCTTCGGTGATGCATCGGAAACAGATATGGATGCATCACGCTTCTCGGTGTTGCGTTGATTTTTCCAGCTCCCAGCTGAAAACAGTCTCTAGAGGTCCAAAACAACAGCAGGCACCTCTTTGCAGGTCTGAACTCCCAGCAAGGAAGTTCAGGGGAGCTGGTGGTGAAGTCTTTGTGTCCCTGAGACTTCAGAACAGGAGGCAAGTTCAGTTTGAAGCCCTTGGAGATCTTCCTCAAGCAGGGGACACAGCAAACAGCAAAGTCCTTTCTCCTCTCCTTGGCAGCAAGTATCCACTGCAGGCCAACCCCAGACAGCAAACAGCACAGGGGCAGTATTCCTCCTCAGCTTCTCCGGCTCTTCTCCTTGGCAAAGGTTTCTCTTGATTCCCAGAAGTGATCTAAAATTCTGGGGTCTGGGCCTCAATATTTATACTACAAAATCCTTTGTTCTCTGGTGGCAGAGAAGCCCTGTGCTTGGTCAAAACCAGTTCTGTCCTCTCTGGTGCAGCTCCCTGCAGGTGGTGGAGACAGCATTGTGGAAGGCAGACCAGGCCCACTCAGGTAAAAGGAAATCTTCTCCCCTACTCTAAATGCAGCCCAGGTCTATTCAGCCCAGTCCTGACTCATCAGACTCTCTGGAGCCACTGCTCCTCCCCAGCCCCTGTCATCCAAAGCCAGACATGCAATATACAAACCTAGCAGAGGCACACTGGATGGCTAAGCAAGAAAATACCTACTTTCTAAAAGTGGTATTTTCTAACACAGTATGTAAAAAAATCACCCTCACTAAAAGATGCATTTTAACATTCCGAGTACAGGCATACTAAACTTTATTTTTGTACCTTGTTCCCAGGTGTAGGTATGTTTGTAAAGATGTTATAAGCAAACTCCCCTTTCTATCCTATGGGAACAGGTAGCCTTGCAATAGTGAATAACGAAAATGGCAGTATTTCACTATCAGGACATGCCACACACACCAGGGCATGTCCTACCTTTCACATACACTGCACCCTGCCCACAGGGGCACTTGGGCCTACCTTAGGGGTGACTAACATGTAAGAAAAGGGTAGGGCCTGGCAAGTGGGTGCACTTGCCAGCTCGACATGGCAGTACCAGATTGCACACAGGCTCTGTAATGGCAGGCCAGAGTTACATTCACAGGCTGCATATATGGGTGGCACAATCAGTGCTACAAGCCCACTAGCGTTACAGCAAACAAATGATGGATGGAATGCTGACAATGCAAACATTCTCCCCCAGTCAAAAGATCTGGGTTAAATCCATCGTTCTTTTGCCCACTACGCCACCCCAGTTTGGACCCAGCCATATGCAAATCAGTCTTGACCCTGTGCCCCGTGGGAACAGTCCAGACCGAACTGCCAGGCCAGGTCCTCCCTGGACCGGAAACAAGCATCCTGGGACCAGTTTCATGGTATGTCACCCTTCTTCAGCCAGGTTAGCTTGAATCCAGTGGCACAGTGAGGAAGGGACCCACGTCTGGGCATACCCATCCCACTTAGGGTGAAAAGTGTTACAGCAAACAAATGATGGACGGAATGCTGACAATGTAAACATTCTCCCCCAGTCAAAAGATCTGGGTAAAATCCATCGTTCTTTTGCCCACTACGCCACCCCAGTTTGGACCCAGCCATATTGAAATCAGTCTTGACCCTGTGCCCCATGGGAACAGTCCAGACCGAACTGCCAGGCCAGGTCCTCCCTGGACCGGAAACAAGCATCCTGGGACCGGTTTCAGGGTATGTCACCCTTCTTCAGCCAGGCTAGCTTGAATCCAGTGGCACAGTGAGCAAGGGACCCACGTCTGGGCATACCCATCCCACTTAGGGCGAAAAGTGTTACAGCAAACAAATGATGGACGGAATGCTGACAATGCAAACATTCCACTAGCAGCATTTGATTGACAGGCCTAGGGCACACACGGTGCACTGTACTAGGGTCTGACTAGTAAATTAAATAAGCCAATCATGGAAACACCAATCCATAACAACAATTCACAGAGGGAGCACTTGCACTTTGGCACTGAACAGCAATGGCAAAGTGCCCAAAGCATCTAGACCAGCAAAACGGAGTACAACATACAGCACAAATACAGGAGGCAAAGGCAAACAATGCAGGGGGGACCCACCCCAATGGTGCCAGGTCTAACACCCCTCATTCCCATTATCTATTAAGATGGAGTCACACTTGTGGATTCCCACTGGTAGATGGTGATCGACTAGAAGGGTGCAGGTCCCTACTGACCCCCCACCTAATTCATTGGGCCGGGAGTAAAGGCCTTGACTTCCTAGGACCCTCGGGCCCCTGGTGGCAGGTTCGTGTGCTTTGGGATCTGGAGTGGGCTACCGCTTGTGATGAGTGCTTGGCCCAGAGGCAGTGTGTAGGAAGCTAGCTCTGTATATATTATACCAAAGTGAGGTATAGTGTGCACAGAGTTCAGTGGATCCCCCAAGGTAAGCAGAGGTAAAGTTAGATAGCACCTCACTCTCTATTTGTGGTAGTGTGGTCGAGCAGTAAGGCAGTATCAGAGGAAAGTGTTAAGCATTTGTTGTACCCACTCAATCAGCAAATGATTTCACACACTCAAAGATTGAACTTCAGACCAATTGGTTTTGTATAAAAATATTCTTTTAGTTATTTTATTTCCTAGAACCAAGCAAGCCTGGCACAGGTAAGTTGATAAATACTTTGCAGTAAATATACAGTTTGAAATGCAGTTGTAAATGTACTTTGAAATGGTTACAGTTTGAATTACTGGTAATGCAATACTGTGGAATGCTGTACATATACTTTGTATCGATTTTGCAATAAGAATTACAGGTAAGTTACTTTTACGTTACTTTTGAGATTACTTTTTAGATTACTTTTTCTACTCAGTGTGATATGCCTAGATATCACACTGGGACATTTCCTAGAGAAAAGGTAAGTAAAGTCAGTTTTGCACAATTGTTATTTTTCAGGTTTCCATGCAAATCAACTCCACACTTAAAACATTTTTCTGAGAAAAACAGTCAATAGGTTCCTATGGAGAGAAATGAAGTTAACGGTTACCAGGTAAGTAATCGGTCTTTGGAGTTGAGCTTCTGGGGTTAGAACAAGGGTTCCCTCAGGGTCAAGGATGCACTCTTGTTACACCCTCAGTGGCACTAGGGTGGCCGGGTGCAGAGTGCTAAGAGAGAGGTAAGTAAAGTCAGTTTTGCACAATTGTTATTTTTCAGGTTTCCATGCAAATCAACTCCACACTTAAAACATTTTTCAGAGAAAAACAGTCAATAGGTTCCTATGGAGAGAAATGAAGTTAACGGTTACCAGGTAAGTAATCGGTCTTTGGAGTTGAGCTTCTGGGGTTAGAACAAGGGTTCCCTCAGGTTCAAGGATGCACTCTCGTTACACCCTCAGCGGCACTAGGGTGGCCGGGTGCAGAGTGCTGAGGCCCAATGTTATCCAATCGGGGATAGGGGGCCTCCTGTTGGTGGCTGCTGGCAAGCAGGCCACTTGGGTGTGGGAGAAAAGCTCCTGGACTTTAGCTCAGGGCAAATGGGGAAACAAAGTAGCACCAAAGGTGCACCCTCAGTGACACTAGGGTGGTCGGGTGCAGGGTGCTGTTTCGACGTCGGGCGCCCTGTTGGTTTCAATGGGGAACCTCCGGTTTGCAAAGGCACTGCAGGCTCGGGGACGAAGGTCTTCTGGGTGTGACCACCACTTCGAGAGGTAAGTTGGGAAGTTAGGGGTTGGTTAGGCACCGTCAGTTTGGGCACACAAGGCCGTGGGGCGTCGGGTGCAGGGGTGCCTTTTGGGGTCGGATCTTCTTACCAGCTCCTGGTCGCGGTTGGGGGGACCTTCTAGATTTAGGCTGCAGGCGTCGGCTGGAGGCTTGAGGCAAGTCAGGGTTCGCCGGATCTCAGGTCAGGATCGCCAGGGTGACCTCCTCATGGTGTTTGCCCACTCGAGCTCCGGCCATGGCCGGCGGGTGCAGAGTGGGGCGGATCCGCGGTGTCCGGCCGGCGCGAGAGGTTGCAGATGAACAAATCCGGTGTTCACGGGAGACAGAGTCTTTGTATTTGAAGGCAGGCAGGTCCTCCGGGGTTTTCGAGGTTGCTGGCTGCAGGACACACCGGGATTTCACAAGAGCAGGTTCGAGGGGGAGACAGGCCAGTAGGGCTGGGGCCAAGTCAGTGGGCGTCTTCCTCTTGTTAGCTGCTGCACGGCTGTTCGGTCCTTCTTCTTCTTCTTCTTCTTCTTCTTCTTGCAGGTTCTTGTCAGAGGAAGCAAGGTTCAGGGGTGCCCCTAAATATTAGATTTAGGGGTGTTACAGGTAGGTAAAAAGCAGGGACCAATGGGTCCCTTCCCTGGGGTGAATACACCCCCTATTATGCCACCCTCCAGTGGGAGGGAGGCATAAGCCTGTCCCTGGTTGGCTGAGTCCTCCATCTTCAAGATGGCGTGGACTGAGAGTTGTGCTTCACCTTGCCTCCCCCACCTGACAGGTGGAGTTGGCAGAGTTTGGCACACCTCTCTGCCTCGCTTGTTTTTCACGCCGGTTCTCCCACCCAAAGTGGGGGTCAGAACCAGTGGGGACCAGTTGCTGAGAGCAGCAAGTGGTCTGGGGAAGCTGACAAACGTGGCAAGCCTTTGAAGCTTCCCCTTCGTGAACCCTGCCCATCCTGGGGGAGGAGGCTTGGCACCTCATCCCAGGATGTGCATTGTTTCAGGCCCCAGTGAGCAGCAGGATCTCGACCCAGGGGTCCAGAAACATGTCTGGTGGTGGTAGCTGAAAGCAGCCACTCAGCCTGGACACTAGAGGTTGGTTAGTTTTCAGGGAGCACCTCTAAGATGCCCTCTGTGTGCATTTTTCATTAAATCCCACACTGGCATCAGTGTCAGTTTAATGTGCTGAGAAGTTTGATACCAAACTTCTCAGTTTTCAGTGTAGCCATTATGGTGCTGTGGAGTTTGTAATGACAAACTCCCAGCACCATATACTCTTAATGGCAGCACTGCACTTACAATGTCTAAGAATGGACTTAGACACTGTAGGGGTACAGGGCTCATGCACCTGTACCCTCACCACTGGTATAGTGCACCCAGCTAGAGGGGTGACGGATCTATGCCAGGGGAGTGGGTTGTAGGCATGGCACACAGAGATGTGTGCTATGTCGACTCTTCACTTTCACTTTCACTTTGTTCTGCACCAAAACAAGCAGCCTGCAAAGGCAGTGTGTGTGTGTAAGGGTACAGGACCTCTAAGGGTGGCACAATAAGTGCTGCAGCCCTTTGAGGTCTTCTCTGGTCACAGTGCCCTGGGTACCTGTGGTACCATTTACCAGGGGCTGACCTGTGGCCAGAGATGCCAATTTGGGTTTAGGCTTCAGTGCAGTTTTAGGGAAAGAACATAGGCCCTGGGTACCTGATTAGCAGGAGCCCAGGGCACACTCAGTCAAAGCACATTAGCAATTCAGCAAAAAGTGGGGGCAACCATGTAGAAAGAGGGCACTTTCTCACACAACCCCCCCCCCCAAACGAAAGAGGATGAGACTAACCTTTCCCTAGAGAGTCTTCATTTTCTAAGTGGAAGGACCTGGAAAGTCCATCTGCATTGGCATGGGCAGTCCCAGGTCTGGGTTCCACTACAAAGTCCATTCCCTGTAGGGAGATGGACCACCTCAACAGTTTATGATTTTCACCTTTCATTTGCATTAGCCATCTGAGAGTTCTGTGATCAGTTTGAACTAGGAAGCGAGTACCAAACAAGTATGGTCTCAGCTTCTTCAGGGACCAAACCACAGCAAAGGCCTCCCTCTCAATGGCACTCCAACGCTGCTCCCTGGGGAGATGCCTTCTGCTTATAAAAGCAACAAGTTGGTCTTGGCCTTCATCATTGGTCTGGGATAGGACCGCTCCTATCTCTAGCTCAGAGGCATCAGTCTGCACAATGAACTGCTTGGCATAGTCTGGAGCTTTGAGAATTGGTGCTGAGCACATAGCCTCTTTCAGGGTGTCAAAAGCCTATTGACAACTAACTGTCCAGTTTACCTTCTTGGGCATCTTCTTGGAGGTGAGTTCTGTAAGGGGAGCCACAACGGACCCATATCCCTTCACAAACCTCCTGTAGTACCCAGTCAAGCCAAGGAATGTGGATGGCCTGGATCTTGGGCTGTAAGGGTTGTACCTGGCCTCCACCAACAAGGTGGAAAGTACACCACAGTTCCCTGCCCTATCTGGCATTTGGATGCCTTGATAGTTAGGCCTGCAGTTTGCAGGGCATTTATAACCTTCCCAAGATGGATCAGGTGATCCTGCCAGGTGGAGCTAAAGACAGCAATATCATCTAGATAAGCTGCACTAAAGGACTCCAATCCAGCAAGGACTTGATTCACCAACCTCTGGAAGGTGGCAGGGGCATTCTTTAAACCAAAGGGCATAACAGTAAACTGATAATGCCCATCAGGTGTGGAGAGTGCTGTCTTTTCTTTTGCTCCTGGGGCCATGCCAATTTGCCAGTACCCTGCAGTTAAGTCAAAGTTACTTGGAAATTTGGCTGCACCCAATTTGTCTATCAACTCATCTGCTCTTGGGATAGGGTGAGCATCTGTCTTGGTGACAGAGTTGAGCCCTCTATAGTGCACACAGAACCTCATCTCTTTCTTTCCACCCTGTGGATGAGGTTTGGGGTCTAGAACCACTGGGCTGGCCCAGGGGCTCTCAGAGGGTTCAATAACCCCTAACTCCAGCAACTTGCTGACTTCAGCTCTGATACTTTCCTTGACTTGATCAGACTGTCGATAGATTTTGTTTTTGACAGGTGAACTGTCACCAGTGTCCACATCATGGGTACACCAGTTTGTCTGACCAGGGGTCAAGGAAAAGAGCTTTTCATACTGCTGAAAGACTTGCTTGCAATCAGTCTGCTGTTGGGCAGAGAGGGTGTCTGAAAAGACAACTCCATCCACTGACCCATCTTTTGGGCTGTATGAGAGGAGGTCAGGGAGTGGTTCACTCTCTGTCTCCTGATCCTCATCAGTCACCATCAGCATGGTGATGTCAGCCCTGTCATGGTAGAGCTTCAGGCGGTTCACATGGATAACCCTTTTGGGTGTCCTGCTTGTGCCCAGGTCAACCAAGTAGGTGACCTCACTCTTTTTCTAGGATAGGGTAGGGGCCACTCCATCTGTCCTGGAGTGCCCTTGGTGCCACTGGCTCCAAAACCCACACCTTTGCCCAGGTTGAAATTCAACCAGTGCAGCTTTTTGGTCATACCAGTGCTTCTGAAGCTCCTGGCTGGCCTCAAGATTTTTGGATGCCTTTTCCATGTACTCAACCATTCTGGACCTTAGGCCAAGCACATAGTCCACAATATCTTGTTTGAGTTCTTGGAGAGGCTTCTCCCAACCCTCTCTTACAAGACAGAGTGGTCCCCTCACAGGATGGCCAAACAGAAGTTCAAAGGGGTAAAACCATACTCCCTTCTGTGGCACCTCTCTGTAAGTGAAAAGCAGGCATGGTAAGAGGACATCCCATCTCCTTTTGAGTTTTTCAGGGAGCCCCATAATCATGCCTTTCAATGTCTTGTTGAATCTCTCAACAAGGCCATTGGTTTGTGGGTGATAGAGTGTAGTAAACTTGTATTGCACTCCACACTCTTTCCTCATGTGTTTTAGGTAAGCAGACATGAAGTTGGAACCTCTGTCTGAAACCACCTCCTTAGGAAACCCTACCCTGGTGAAGACACCAATGAGGGCCTTGGCTACTGCAGGAGCTGTAGCAGTCCTAAGGGGAATTGCCTCAGGGTACCTAGTGGCATGATCCACTACCACTAGAATACATTTGTTCCCTGATGCTGTGGAAGGTTCAAGTGGACCCACTATGTCCACACCTACCCTTTCAAAGGGAACACCCACCACAGGTAGTGGTATCAGGGGGGCCTTTGAGGGGCCACCTGTCTTACCACTGGCCTGACAGGTGACACAGGAGCTGACAAACTCCTTTACTTTTTGATGCATCTGGGGCCAGCAAAAGTGGCTAACTAGCCTTTCCCAAGTCTTGATTTGGCCCAGATGTCCAGCTAGGGAAATGTCATGAGCTAAAGTTAGGAGATACTCCCTGTACTTCTGAGGAACTACTACTCTCCTAGTGGCTCCAGGTTTGGGGTCTCTGGCCTCAGTGTACAGTAGTCCCTCCTCCCAATAGACTCTGTGGGTACAACTGACATCTCCTTTTTCCTGGGTAGCAGCTTGCTGCCTCAGGCTTTCAAGAGTTGGACAGTCCTGCTGTCCAAGGCACAGCTCTTCCCTAGAGGGTCCCCCTGGGCCTAAGAGTTCAACCTGGTAAGGGTAAAGCTCCATGGGCTCAGTTCCCTCTGGGGTGTCCAAGTCCTCTCCCTGAGGAGAGGGGTCCTGATCCTTTTGCTGTACAGAAGCTGATTCCCCAGTCTTCTTACCTTTTCTCTTGGAAGGTTGGGCCATACTTTCAGGCTCCAACGCTTCTTTTTCACCCTGTCTCTTGCTTTGTGCTCTTGTTTTTACACACACCAATTCAGGGATATCCAGCATTGCTGCATGGGTTTTCAGTTCAACCTCAGCCCATGCTGAGGTTTCCAGGGCATTGCCAAGCAGACATGCAGCTGGTAGCTTTGGAGAGACCACTACCTGTTTCAGGCCAGTAACCCCCCAACCCCCCCAGTCTAATGTCACCATAGCCATTGCATGGTTAGTGGTAACACTGTCAGCATTGGTGACTGGGGAAGTTCTCCCAATCAAGTATTGCTCAGCGGAAACCAGTGTGTCTCTCACCATAGTGACACTGGCACCTGTGTCCCTCAGAGCTTCTATCCTAGTTCCATTAATCCAAGGGTATTGTAAGTACTTTTTTAAGTTGGGTGGCCACACAGCTACAGTGGCAAACTCAACTTCCCCTTCTGAAACTAGAACTGCTTCAGTGTGCAACCCAATTTGCTCTTGGCACACTGTTGATCCCATCTGGAGACTTGCTACCCCTGGAGTAGCTGTAGTAGCACTAGGGGCCTTCTTGGTTGGGCAAGCAGCATCTCCAGGTAAGTGTCCCAACTTCTTACAGTTGTTACACCAGGCCTTTAAAGGATCAAAGTTCTTTCCCCTGTACCTATTATTGGACTGGGAAGAGTTTTGGGACCCACCCCCCTGTGCAGGTTTTTGGGGCCCTTTAGAAGACACAGGCTTTTTATCTTGGGGATTCTCACCACCTTTCCCCTGGGGAGGTTTTGTAACCCCTTTCTTTTGGTCACCCCCAGTGGTTGTTTTTGTCACCCTTGTCTTGCCCCAGTGGTCTGCATTCTTTCCCAATTCTTGGGGAAAAATTAGACCTAGGTCTACCAAATGCTGATTAACCCTGGGCGTAGTTCGCGAAGTAACGCTTCGCGAAGCTACGCAAAGTGAAGTTCGCACTACGCGAGCTACGCGTAGCACTACACGAACTGCGTAGTGCGTGTTCGCAATGATTGCACAGTGCCGGATGCTTGTCCGCACTGTGCAATCATTGAAAACGGCATCTTGCACAGTGCGAGCTGTCTTTTACTGCCGCTCGAGTAGATTTTTACTCGAGCGGCAGCTTCTCAACGCGGACTGGTAGTTTCTCATCGCGAGCGATCGCGAGCATACGCGACCACTCGCAATGAGAAACCTGACCTCCCCGCGTTGAGAATCTCGCCGGGAGGTTTATTTTCACGCTCGCGATCGGCAACTTGATGTTGCTGATCGCGAACGAGGAAAAAGTCTCGCCGGGATGTCATTTTGCTTGCTCGCGGTCGCCAACTTGACGTTGAGGACCGCGAGCAAGCAAAAAATGACCGCTGCACTACGCTACGCTACGCTACGCGTGTTCGCACTGTGCTACGTGCAATTCGCGTAGTGCGAAGTAGCGCAAACTTCGCAAACTACGCGAGCGTAGCGTAGTTTTCCGCCCAGGCCTAATGCTGATGTAACTTTTCATTAGTGCAATTACTTAAAATATGTTCTTTCATAAACAGATTGCAAAGTCCATTGAAATCATGCACATTGTGTCCAGTTAACCAACCATCTAGTGTTTTAACTGAGTAGTCTACAAAGTCAATCCAGGATTGGTTTTGGGTTTTGTGAGCCCCCCTGAATCTAATTCTGTATTCCTCAGTTGTGAGTCCAAATCCTTCAATAATAGTTCTCTTCATGAGGTCATAAGACCCAGCATCTGCCCCTGTAAGGGTCAGGAGTCTGTCTCTGCAGTTACCAGAGAACAGTTCCCAAAGGAGTGCCCCCCAGTGTGACTTCTTCACTTTTCTCATTTCACAAGCTCTCTCAAAGGCTGTGAACCATTTTGTGATGATACAGAAAGTAAGCTGTTCCTAATTACGAGACAAGGGAAAACTAGGGGATACGGTTTTGCGTGGTCATGAGAAGACGGGGATTCCGCCTCTTGGAATTTGGGGTCCTCACACACCCGCCTGGGTATCATGCCTCATCATAGGGCTGCTCCTCGTCAGGTCGGCGCTGCAATACCTGACTGGCTCCCTATGAGGGGCTCTTTGGCGGAGATCTTTTATTCCAAATTGCCGTTTGGTGCCGTGTGGGTGAGGGGCCTAACCAGTGTAGATGAGTGAGTGGAGGTGTGTAACCTGAAGGAAGTTTAAAACAGGTTTGGAAGTACCAACGAAAACAATTTTAATCAATAGGTCTCCCAACCTGATTAAAATAAACAAAGGCACATGTCTGAGGTTATGTCTCAGGTAGGGTGCTCTATTGTGTGGTCAACATGTTTCTCGCCTGGTAGTCAATCAATCTGGTGGCGATTCGTCAGGACCTTCTAAAATCAAATCTATTTACACACGGGTGGTTATATGTTGTAATGTACCTCTTTAAACCAGACTAACACATACTATGTGTAGTACCTGATAGAACATGACCAACCTGGTGAAGGAATAAAAACAAATATTAAGATCTGAGACTTCAGTATAATCAAAAATCTTGTGTTCCCTGTGTGACAAGCTCACAGCACACAGTGGTGATGGCTAAAAACATACACAACGTGAGTGCTGTGTGGGTGACTCTCACAGACCTTTTATCGTGAAAATTACACCGGCACATATGGTGGAACACCACCATGGTTGCAGAAAGAAATGATGAACTCACCCCAGTAGGGTTTCTCATTTTACTTCATCAATACCCGGCAGGTATCACACAAGGAATTTCCCTATGTACTGTGTGGGTTGTAGGTTAAAAGAAAAGGAGATTAGAGCACAACACGTAAGATGTTGTAGGTACGTGATTAGGTATATGGAGCACTGAGGGGGTTGTTAAAACTATCAACAATTAACGAGCGGCAGCCGTTAATATATGTTATGTAAACGGACTCGCCCAGATCATATGGTGGTCAAATAGACATGAGCTGGGTGTAAAACTTGTTTGTTAACAGTTACGTGTGTCCTGTCAGGACAGATATTTGTGTAATTGCCACATGTCAGGTTACAATAGTCTAGAAACATTTGGTCTGTGGTGGGGGTACCAAAGATTATTTTGGTGTGGTACAACAACTGCATAGATAATGGGTCCCCGCTAGGTGTACAAAAGCTCTCGTTGTTTTGGTAAACTGTGCACAATGAAAACCAAACTAACGTTAGATGACCTTGCGTGTTCCAGAGTAACTAAGAAAACCCCACCATTAAGGAGAATTACGAAGGCTCTGGGCACAGTGTACCCCGAGAAGCACAGCGTTATCGGACACAAGGTACTCACGTTTGCTGAATCAGCAACAGGCAGTCTGACCTACCCACTTCTGCCGGGATCGGGAGGTACTGGGAAGGATTGTGGACCTGTTTAAATACTGGAAGTAACTCAGCCTGAATTGGCGGGAAACTCCCAGTTGACTCGCAGTCCGCACTAGACCGCTAAAGTCATAGGAAGGAAACCGGTATTCAGTGGGGGCCATCTTGGATGACGTGAAGTCCTGATCATGGGAGCCGCCATATTGGAGTGGGTTTCTCTCGTGGTGTGGAGTTGCTATTATGCTCCAACTAAGGCTAGTGGCGATAACTCACGTGTTGCCCTATATTAAATTAAAAGGAAATTGCAATCCATTAGCCAAGCCATATTTAAAGAGGTTAGGTAAAATGATAATAACAGAGTGCACACGGTATGTGATTAACCTCCAAGGTGTAATAGGTAGTCATGGTGAGGTTAGGTAAAATGTACCGGGACCCCAAGATGATTCCTGTGGGTTACTGTATGATGATAACAGAGTGCACTCGGTATGTGATAAACCTCCAAGATGTCATATGGAGTCATGGTGATCTCAGTGGTTGAGGGGTTATCTAACCCTCGCTCATACATGCTAAGATGTTAGTGTGCATGTTCTAAAGTGAATAGGGTTTCTGCATTATTGGCCTATGGGAGTGTCAAGTATTAAGTGTACTCCAAGGAATTGCCTCATTCAACCCTTGTGTATTGGTTGACAGACGGTAAACCCATCTCTGTTCTTTCATAAACAGGGCCCCTTACTAATCTTGGGATGTGCCTCTAGTATTACCCATCGTAGGGCGTCAGGTGAATGCTGCAGTAGGTTAAAATGTGCACACATTTTCGTGTTAAGTTTATGACAGCGGAAATTACTGCGGTGTTCCGTGATGCGCGTTTTCACAGGTCTGGTGGTCATACCTATATACCTGAGGTCACATGGGCAGGTAATCATATAGATACAATTGGATGTATTGCAGTTCGTGTGAGCGCGTACTTCCCATGTGAAGGAGTCTGAGAAAGTTATTGTTTTAGTCACTTCAGTAAATGCACATACTGCGCAGGTCCCGCAAGGGAAATGGCCCTGGACTGGTGGCAAGTCCCATAATTGCCATTGTGAAGTCACTTTCTGTGGCTTAGATCTCGTATGTATTAGCATATCTTTGAGATTTTTCCTGCGCTTAAATGCAAATCTGGGAATGTCAAGCTCCAGGGACCCTGTTTTCAATATACCCCCATGTTTTTTTATCACGTTCCTGATTCTTTTGGAATCAGGTGGATAGGTGGTTACATATGTGAGAGTGTCTGTTTTTCTTTCTCTCTAGGTTCGAGTAGAGCCTCTGGGATATTATTCCTAGCTCTTTTTTTGGAGAGTGCAATGTTGCGTTGTGGGTATTGACGTCTGCTCAAATTGTTAGCCAGCAGATCTGCCTCAGTTTTATAGTCCTCTAAGCTGCTACAATTTCTTCGCAGCCTCAAAAATTGACTAAAAGGCAGGTTCTTCTTTAATGCTCGTGGATGATGGCTACTAAACAACAACAGGCTATTGCGGTCTGTAGGTTTTCTATAGATAGTTGTGCTTAGGTTTCCATCTTCGAGTTTAATGGTGACGTCAAGGAAAGGGATCTCAGAGTGAGACATGGAACTGGTGAACCTCAGGTAGGGGTACAAGGTATTAACCCAGTTGCAGAATTCTTCGCAGGTCCTCAAGTCACCTGACCAAAAAATGACAATATCATCAATAAACCTCTTCCACAGGAGAAGATTAGTGCGGTAGGGGTTCGAGTCATTGAAGATCAAACTCTCTTCAAAAGCTGCCATGTATAAACAGGCTACACTCGGGGCAAAGGTACTACCCATGGAAGTACCCTGGGTTTGGTGGTAAAGTTGGTCCTTGAACTCAAAAATGTTTTCCGTGAGCGCGAGTGTTGCACATTCAAGGACAAAACTGCTTGGAGTGGAAGAGTTCCAGTTGGTTCTGTTGAAGACATCCTCTATCACACCCAAGGTGGCTCTCTGGGGGATGTTGGTATAGAGGGCCTCCACATCAAGGGTAACTAACAGGTTGATGTCATTAGTGTGTTGAGTCTCTGTAATAAGACGTAAAACGTCAGCCAAATCCTTCAAGAAGGAGGGGGTTTGTTTGACTAGTGGCTGTAGAAAATGGTCACAAAATTTGGACAATGGTTCGAGTATTGAGTCAATTCCCGAGACTATGGTTCTGCCCGGGACAGGTGAGGTGCCTTTGTGTATTTTCGGCAAGATGTAAAAATAGGGCACTTTAGGATCTTTTTTAATAAGGAAGTCTGCCTCCCTTTTGCTCAACCAGCCCTGGCTTTCTGCTGTAAAGACCATAGCTGTAATGGTCTTGGTCAGTCGTGTCATTGGGCTACTGGCAATCGGTGTGTAGTATTGGTGGTTACTGAGTTGCCTCTGGAATTTCGTGTCATAGTCTAAGGTAGACATGATCACGGTTGCTCCGCCTTTGTGAGCTTGTTTAATGGTGATGGTCATGTCATTAGCAAGGGAACTGACAGCTGTCAATTCTGCTATAGAGATATTGCAAAAGTGTCTTGGGGTGGTGCTCTTTGCTAAGTCCTTAAGTGCAGCCTGTTCAAAGGTGAGCACCTCATTAGGAACCATACTACTGTTGGGAGTGAAAGTCGAAGGGTTGCGTAAACCTGAATCACTTGTCTCGGGCGTTGGTGTCTCATGAAAGAAGGCCTTGAGGCGTACTTTGCAGAAGAAATTCTGAATTTAAAATTGCTCGTGAAATGTATTTATTCTGGGGGTTGGTACATAGCCAAGGCCTTTCTGTAGAACTCTTTTTTCAATGTCTGTCAAAACCCTTTGAGAAAGATTGACTATCAAATTCTCCTCTTGGTGTGGCTCCGAGTCTCCACTACATTCTGTTGTGGTTCTTCCCATTGTACTCTTTTTTGTTGCTGGTTGCCTTTTCTTCACCCGCGCCATCTGCCCCAGCCTCTGTCTAAAAAAGGTTGGCTATTGCCAGGTGGGTAGAACTGGGGGGCCTTGGGGGAACATTGGGTACTGCCAAAAGGCCGGTCCAGGGGGAATGGGGCACCTGGAACCCTGAGAACCATTGGCGACCTACCCTTCTTGGGTTGTTCCCGCCCCAGCTCTCAGAACTTGAGTCACTGTTGGTGGATGAGCCCCTCCTTTTGGTGTATGAGCCTTCATCGGAAGAGTTGTTTGTTCCAGGGGAACAAAGTCTGCTTTAAGGTATGGGTACACCTTTTCTTTGTCAAACTTGCGAATATCTTTCTGCAATGTCACAATTTTTTGCTTCATCAAGTACTCCTTGTGCTCAGCAATCTCATTATTTATCTCGGTCAACTTTGATTTGAAAGCGGTGATTTGAATCGTGGTCTTAAGCGCTATTTGGATCCTTATTAGCAGGGCATCAGCTATCCTTTTAGCTGTGTTAATTATAAGAATTAACAAACCCCTAGTGCATTTCCATGCCACTAGGGACCATTCTTTTTTTAAAACGTCATCCTCAAGGAATAGACGTGGGAAGTTTTTTACCACTAGGCCGTTGGGGGCTATATTAGCCCTTAGATATTCTGTCATCAAGGCGCCGTGTAGTGTGATTTTTACCCATTCACGTTTCATGGATGCCAGGGATTGCCAGTCTTCCGACTGACTGCCTGTCGCTGCACCACTTTCTGCTCCTAGAAGTGAAGGTGCTCTTAAAATTTCTGCAACTATTTCATCCCCAACCTAAGACCTTGGTTCTCCTCCATGCTATAAAGGTCAAGGACTCCGGGATCAGGAGAATATCGGTCGTAGTAAGGATAGGCAAGACCGGCAATTGCCGGGGTGCCAAGTGAGGTGTAAGAGGAAGGTGAAAGTACCTGCCCTCAATTACACGAGGAAAGTCCCACGGGGGTTGCCCGTGCTTATAACCAATCACAAAGGAGGGACTCTGGGCTTTTTGGACAGGTCCAGCATATGTGCCCAAACTTAGTAAAGATACAGAAAGTATGCTGTTCCTAATTACGAGACAAGGGGAAACTAGAGAAACCGGTTTTGCATGGTCATGAGAAGTAGGAGGACGGGGATTCCTCCTCTTGGAATTTGGGGCCCTCACACACCCGGCTGGGTGTCATGCTTCATCATAGGGCTGCTCCTCGTCAGGTCGGCGCTGCAATACCTGATGGGCTCCCTATGAGGGGCTCTTTGGCGGAGATCTTTTATTCCAAATTGCCGTTTGGTGCCGTGCGGGTGAGGGGCCTAACCAGTGTCGATGAGTGAGTGGAGGTGTGTAACATGAAGGAAGTTTAAAACAGGTTTGGAAGTACCAACGAAAACAATTTTAATCAATAGGTCTCCCAACCTGATTAAAAGAAACAAAGGCGCATGTCTGAGGTTATGTCTCAGGTAGGGCGCTCTATCGTGTGGTCAACATGTTTCTCGCCTGGTAGTCAATCAATCTGGTGGCGATTTGTCAGGACCTTCTAAAATCAAATCTATCTACACACGGGTGCTTATATGGTGTAATCTACCTCTTTAAACCAGCCTAACACATACTATGTGTAGTACCTGATAGAACATGACCAACCTGGTGAAGGAATAAAAACAAATATTAAGATCTGAGACTTCAGTATAAACAAAACTCTTGTGTTCCCTGTGTGACAAGCTCACAGCACACAGTGGTGATGGCTAAAAACATACACAACGTGAGTGCCGGGTGGGTGACTCTCACAGACCTTTTATCGTGAAAATTACACCGGCACATATGGTGGAACACCACCATGGTTGCAGAAAGAAATGATGAACTCACCCCAGTCAGGTTTCTCATTTTACTTCATCAATACCCGGCAGGTATCACACAAGGAATTTCCCTATGTACTGTGTGGGTTGTAGGTTAAAAGAAAAGGAGATTAGAGCACAACACGTAAGATGTTGTAGGTACGTGATTAGGTATATGGAGCAGTGAAGGGGTTGTTAAAACTATCAACAGTTAACGAGAGGCAGCCGTTAATATATGTTATGTAAACGGACTCGCCCAGATCATATGGTGGTCAAATAGACATGAGCTGGGTGTAAAACTTGTTAGTTAAAAGTTGCGTGTCCTGTGAGGACAGATATTTGTGTAAATGCCACATGTTAGGTTACAATAGTCTAGAAAGATTTGGTCTGTGGCGGGGGTACCAAAGATTGTTTTGATGGGTACAACAACTGCATAGATAATGGATCCCCGCTAGTTGTACAAAAGCTCTCGTTGTTTCGGTAAACTGTGCATAATGAAAACCAAACTAACGTTAGATGAGCTTGCGTGTTGCAGAGTAACTAAGAAAACCCCACCATTAAGGAGAATTATGAAGGTTCTGGGCAAAGTGTACACCGAGAAGCACAGCCTTATCGGACACAAGGTACTCACGTTTGCTGAATCAGCAACAGGCTCTCTGACCTACCCACTTCTGCCGGGATCGGGAGGTACTGGGAAGGATTGTGGACCTGTTTACATACTGGAAGTGACTCAGCCTGAATTGGCGGGAAACTCCCGGTTGACTCGCAGTCCGACCTAGGCTGCTAAAGTCATAGGAAGGAAACCGGTATTCAGTGGGGGCCATCTTGGATGACGTGAAGTCCTGATCATGGGAGCCGCCATATTGGAGTGGGTTAGGGCTTCTCTCGTGGTGTGGAGTTGCTATTATGCTCCAACTAAGTCTAGTGGCGATAACTCATGTGTTGCCCTATATTAAATTAAAAGGAAGTTGCAATCCATTAGCCAAGCCATATTTAAAGAGGTTAGGTAAAATGATAATAATTTTATAAAGTCATAGGAGGGGAACCGGTATTCAGTGGGGGCCATCTTGGATGACGTGAAATCCTGATCTTGGGAACCGCCATATTGGAGTGGGTTTCTCTCGTGGTGTGGAGTTGCTATTATGCTCCAACTAAGTCTAGTGGCGATAACTCACGTGTTGCCCTATATTAAATTAAAAGGAAGTTGCAATCCATTAGCCAAGCCATATTTAAAGAGGTTAGGTAAAATGATAATAACAGAGTGCACTCGGTATGTGATTTTAACCTCCAAGATGTCATAGGTAGTCATGGTGAGGTTAGGTAAAATGTACCGGGACCCCAAGATGATTCCTGTGGGTTACTGTATGATGATAACAGAGTGCACTCGGTATGTGATAAACCTCCAAGATGTCATATGGAGTCATGGTGATCTCCGTGGCTGAGGGTTATCTAACACTGCCATACATGCTAAGATGTTAGTGTGCATGTTGTAAAGTGAATAGGGATTCTGCATTATTGGCATATGGGAGGGTCAAGTATTAAGTGTACTCCAAGGAATTTCCTCATTCAACCCTTGTGTATTGGTTGACAGACGGTAAACCCATCTCTGTTCTTTCATAAAGAGGGCCCCCTTACTAATCTTGGGATGTGCCTCTAGTATTACCTATCGTAGGGCGTCAGGTGAATGCTGCAGTAGGTTAAATTGTGTACACATTTTCGTGTTAAGTTTATGACACCGAAATTACTGCGGTGTTCCGTGATGTGTGTTTCACAGGTCTGGTGGTCATACCTAAATACCTGAGGTCACATGGGCAGGTAATCATATAGATACAATTGGATGTATTGCAGTTCGTGTGAGCGCGTACTTCCCATGTGAAGGAGTCTGAGAAAGTTATTGTTTTAGTCACTTCGGTAAATGCACATACTGTGCAGGTCCCGTAAGGGAAATGGCCCTGAACTGGCGGCAAGGCCCATAATTGCCGTTGTGAAGTCACTTTCTGTGACTTAGGTCTCGTATGTATTAGCATATCTTTTATATTTTTCGTGCGCTTAAATGCAAATCTGGGAATGTCAAGCTCCAGGGACCCTGTTTTCAATATACCCCAATGTTTTTTAATCACGTTCCTGATTCTGTTGGAATCAGGTGTGTAGGTGTTTACACATGTGAGAATGTCTGTTTTTTCTTTCTCTGCCTTTTGGTCAATGTTTGAGGCTGCGAAGAAATTGTAGCAGCTTAGAGGACTATAAAACTGAGGCAGATCTGCTGGCTAACAATTTGAGCAGACGTGAATACCCACAACGCAACATTGCACTCTCCAAAAAAGAGCCAGGAATAATAACCGCGAGGCTCTACTCAAACCTAGAGAGAAAGAAAAACAGACACTCTCACATGTGTAACCACCTATACACCTGATTCCAACAGAATCAGGAACGTGATCAAAAAACATTGGGGTATATTGAAAACAAGCTCCCTGGAGCTTGACATTCCCAGATTTGCATTTAAGCGCACAAAAATCTCAAAGATATGCTAATACATACGAGACCCAAGCCACAGAAAGTGACTTCACAACGGCAAATATGGGACTTGCCGCCAGTTCAGGGCCATTTCCCTTGTGGGACCTGCACAGTATGTGCATTTACCGAAGTGACTGAAACAATAACTTTCTCAGAATCCTTCACATGGGAAGTACGCGCTCACATGAACTGCAAAACATCCAATTGTATCTATATGATTACCTGCCCATGTGACCTCAGGTATGTAGGTACGACCACCAGACCTGTGAAAACGCGCATTACGGAACACCGCAGTAATTTCCGGTGTCATAAACTTAACAGGAAAATGTGTACACATTTTAACCTACTGCAGCATTCACCTGATGCCCTACGATGGGTAATACTAGAGGCACATTCCAAGATTAGTAAGGGGGCCCTGTTTATGAAAGAACAGAGATGGGTTTACCGTCTGTCAACCAATACACAAGGGTTGAATGAGGAAATTCCTTGGAGTACACTTAATAGTTGACACTCCCATAGGCCAATAATGCAGAACCCCCATTCACTTTACAACATGCACACTAACATCTTAGCATGTAAGAGCAAGGGTTAGATAACCCCTCAACCACGGAGATCACCATGACTCCATATGACATCTTGGAGGTTTATCTCATACTGAGTGCACTCTGTTATCATCATACAGTAACTCACAGGAATCATCTTGGGGTCCCGGTATATTTTACCTAACCTCACCATGACTACCTATGACACCTTGGAGGTTAATCACATACCGAGTGCACTCTGTTATTATCATTTTACCTAACCTCTTTAAATATGGCTTGGCTAATGGATTGCAACTTCCTTTTAATTTAATATAGGGCAACACGTGAGTTATCGCCACTAGACTTAGTTGGAGCATAATAGCAACTCCACACCACGAGAGAAGCCCTAATCCACTCCAATATGGCAGCTCCCATGTTCAGGAATTCTCGTCATCCAAGATGGCCCCCACTGAATACCGATTTCCTTCCTATGACTTTAGCTGTCTAGTGCGGACTGCGAGTCAACCGGGAGTTTCCCGCCAATTCAGGCTGAGTCACTTCCAGTATTTAAACAGGTCCACAATACTTCCCAGTACCTCCCGATCCCGGCAGAAGTGGGTAGGTCAGAGAGCCTGTTACTGATTCAGCAAACGTGAGTACCTTGTGTCCGATAACGCTGTGCTTCTCGGGGTACAGTTTGACCAGAGCCTTCGTAATTCTCCTTAATGGTGGAGTTTTCTTAGTTACTCTGCAACACGCAAGCTCATCTAACGTTAGTTTGGTTTTCATTATGCACAGTTTACCGAACCAACAAGAGCTTTTGTACAACTAGCGGGGACCCATTATCTATGCAGTTCTTGTACCATACCAAAACAATCTTTGGTACCCCCCCCCACAGACCAAATGTTTCTAGACTATTGTAACCTGACTGGGGCGAGTTCATCATTTGTTTCTGCAACCACGGTGGTGTTCCACCATATGTGCTGGTGTAATTTTCACGATAAAAGGTCTGTGAGAGTCACCCACACGGCACTCACGTTGTGTATGTTTTTAGCCATCACCACTGTGTGCTGTGAGCTTGTCACACAGGGAACATGAGAGTTTTGTTTATACTGAAGTCTCAGATCTTAATATTTGTTTTTATTCCTTCACCAGGTTGGTCATGTTCTATCAGGTACTACACATAGTATTTGTTAGGCTGGTTTAAAGAGGTAGATTACACCATATAACCACCCGTGTGTAGATAGATTTGATTTTAGAAGGTCCTGATGAATAGCCACCAGATTGATTGACTACCAGGCGAGAAACATGTTGACCACACAATAGAGCGCCCTACCTGAGACATAACCTCAGACATGCGCCTTTGTTTCTTTTAATCAGGTTGGGAGACCTATTGATTAAAATTGTTTTCGTTGGTACTTCCAAACCTGTTTTAAACTTCCTTCATGTTACACACCTCCACTCACTCATCGACACTGGTTAGGCCCCTCACCCGCACGGCACCAAACAGCAATTTGGAATAAAAGATCTCCGCCAAAGAGCCCCTCATAGGGAGCCCGTCAGGTATTGCAGTGCAGACCTGAAGAGGAGCAGCCCTATGATGAAGCATGACACCCAGCCGGGTGTGTGAGGGCCCCAAATTCCAAGAGGAGGAATCCCCATCCTCCTACTTCTCATGACTATGCAAAACCGGTTCCCCTAGTTTTCCCTTGTCTCGTAATTAGGAACAGCATACTTTCTGTATCTTTACTAAGTTTGGGCACGTATGCTGGACCTGTCCAAAAAGCCCAGAGTCCCTCTGTGATTAACCATTTTGTGATATCATCACTCTCTTCATATTTAGGGACAATCCCTTTGGGGATTTTCGGATCATAAGATTGCTCTTTATCCTTATTAAGTAAATTGCTGCCACTATTGATGGGTGCTAGGCCCATTTCTGCTCTCTCTCTTTCTAGAGCCAGCAACCTGGTCTCTAGATCCAGTCTTTTGGTCAGCCTTACTAAAAGGCTGTCCTCTTCATTGAGGCTGTCCTCAATGTCCTCAGTGGTACCTGATCCACCTGTGTGGGATCTAGGTACTCAGAGGTTGATTTTTGGGGTCAACGGTACTTGGGCCCTTTTCTCCCTAGGAAGTGGAGGGGGTTGATCTACCAGGTCATCCTCTTCCACTCCTTCCCCATCTGACTGCTCTTCACCATTTTCAGATGGGTGGTCCTTAGCATACCCAGCCAACAGCTCCGGGAGCTTTTGTTTGGTGGGATGGGGACCCATGGCTATGTTTTTAAGGTTACATAGGGACCTTACCTCCTTGAAGGACAAGTGTAGGTAAGGGGTGAGGTTGAGCTCCTCAACCAAGTCCTCCATGTCATTGTGGTTAGTTTCACTAACAGCTGGGTTCTTGTTTTGAGACATTGTTAAAAAAAACCTTCTAACCTCTCTAACCCTAGCCACAGTGACTATTTATTCTTCTAAAATTCTAAAGGGACTTAACTAAGGCCCTAACAAGACTTTTAGTAGTTTTGCAAAAATGCCAATTTGAAAAAAATCAGAATTCTAAAGACAATTTAAGAGTTCTGTCGTGTGATCAGGTGGTAACCAAGTAGTCCAACAAATGCAAAGTTGTATATCCCACCGCTGATCCACCAATGTAGGAAGCTGGCTCTGTATATATTATACCAAAGTGAGGTATAGTGTGCACAGAGTCCAGTGGATCCCCCAAGGTAGGCAGAGGTAAAGTTAGATAGCACCTCACTCTCTATTTGTGGTACTGTGGTCGAGCAGTAAGACAGTATCAGAGGACAGTGTTAATCATTTGTTGTACCCACTCAATCAGCAAATGATTTCACACACTCAAAGACTGAACTTCAGACCAATTGGTTTTGTATAAAAATATTCTTTTAGTTATTTTATTTCCTAGAACCAAGCAAGCCTGGCGCAGGTAAGTTGATAAATACTTTGCAGTAAGTTGATAAATACTTTGCAGTAAATATACAGTTTGAAATGCAGTAGTTAATGTACTTTGAAATGGTTACAGTTTGAATTACTGGTAATGCAATACTGTGGAATGCTGTACATATACTTTGTATCGATTTTCCAATAAGAATTACAGGTAAGTTACTTTTACGTTACTTTTGAGATTACTTTTAGATTACTTTTTCTACTCAGTGTGATATGCCTAGATATCACACTGGGACATTTCCTAGAGAAAAGGTAAGTAAAGTCAGTTTTGCACAATTGTAATTTTTCAGGTTTCCATGCAAATCAACTCCACACTTCAAACATTTTTCAGAGAAAAACAGTCAATAGGTTCCTATGGAGAGAAATGAAGTTAACGGTTACCAGGTATGTAATCGGTCTTTGGAGTTGAGCTTCTGGGGTTAGAACAAGGGCTCCCCCAAGGTCAAGGATGCACTCTCGTTACACCTTCAGCGGCACTAGGGTGGCCGGGGGCAGAGTGCTGAGGCCCACTATTATCCAATTGGGGATAGGGGGCCTCCGGTTGGTGGCTGCTAGCAAGCAGGCCACTTGGGTGTGGGATCAAAGCTCCTGGACTTTAGCTAAGGGCAAATGGGGAGACAAAGTAGTACCAAAGGTGCACCCTCAGCGGCACTAGGGCGGCCGGGTGCAGGGTGCTGTTTTGACGTTCGCCCTGTTGGTTTCAATGGGGAACCTCCGGTTTGCAAAGGCACTGCAGGCTCTGGGACGAAGGTCTTCTGGGTGCGACCACCACTTCGAGAGGTAAGTTAGGAAGTTAGGGCTTGAGGCAGATCAGGGGTCGCCGGATCTTGGGTCAGGATCGCCGGGGTGATCTCCTCGTGGTGTTTGCCCACTCGAGCTCGGGCCGTGGTTAGCGGGTGCAGAGTGGGGTGGATCCGCGGTGTCCGACCGGAGCCAGAGGTTGCAGATGAACAAATCCGGTGTTCACGGGAGACAGATATTTGTAGTTGAAGGCAGGCAGGTCCTCCGGGGTTTTCGAGGTTGCTGGCTGCAGGACACACCGGGATTTCGCAGGAGCAGGTTTGAGGGGGAGACAGGCCGGTAGGGCTGGGGCCAAGTCAGTGGGCGTCTTCCTCTTGTTAGCTGCTGCACGGCTGTTCGGTCCTTCTTCTTCTTCTTCTTGCAGGTTCTTGTCTGAAGAAGCAAGGTTCAGGGGTGCCCCTAAATACTAGATTTAGGGGCGTTACAGGTAGGTAAAAGGCAGGGACCAATTGGTCCCTTCCCTGGGGTAGGTACACCCCCTATTATGCCACCCTCCAGTGGGAGGGGGGCATGAGCCTGTCCCTGGTTGACTGAGTCCCCCCAACTTCAAGATGGCAGGGACTGAGAGTTGTGCTTCACCTCACCTCCCCCACCTGAGGGGTGGAGTTGGCAGAGGTGGGCACACCTCTCTGCCTCACTTGTTTTTCCCGCCGGTTCTCCTGCCCAAAGTCGGGGTCAGAACCAGTGGGGACCAGTTGCTGAGAGCAGCAAGTGGTCTGGGCAAGCCTTTGAAGCTTCCCCTTCGTGAACCCTGCCCATCCTCGGGAAGGCTTGGCACCTCGTCCCAGGATGTGCATTGTTTCAGGCCCTAGTGAGCATCAGGCTCTTGACCCAGGGGTCCAGAAACATGTCTGGTGGTGGCAGCTGAAAGCAGCCACTCAGCCTGGACACTAGAGGTGGGTTAGTTTTCAGGGGGCATCTCTAAGATGCCCTCTGTGTGCCTTTTTCATTAAATCCCACACTGGCATCAGTGTGGGTTTAATGTGCTGAGAAGTTTGATACCAAACTTCTCAGTTTTCAGTGTAGCCATTATGGTGCTGTGGAGTTCGTAATGACAAACTCCCAGCACCATATACTCTTAATGGCAGCACTGCACTTACAATGTCTAAGAATGGACTTAGACACTGTAGGGGTACAGGGCTCATGCACCTGTACCCCCACCACTGTTATAGTGCACCCAGCTAGAGGGGTGACTGATCTATGCCAGGGCAGTGGGTTGTAGGCATGGCACACAGAGATGTGTGCCATGTCGACTCTTCACTTTGTTCTGCACCAAAACACGCAGCCTGCAAAGGCAGTGTGTGTGTGTAAGGGTACAGGACCTCTAAGGGTGGCACAATAAGTGCTGCAGCCCTTAGAGGCCTTCTCTGGTCACAGTGCCCTGGGTACCTGTGGTACCATTTACCAGGGGCTGACCTG
Source organism: Calotriton arnoldi (assembly GCA_963921515.1). NCBI lineage: Eukaryota > Metazoa > Chordata > Amphibia > Caudata > Salamandridae > Calotriton > Calotriton arnoldi. The sequence continues at coordinate 89,594 of CAWUFW010019375.1, forward strand.
TGGCCAGAGATACCAATTGGGTTTAGGCTTCAATGCAGTTTTAGGGAAAGAACATAGGCCCTTGGTACCTGATTAGCAGGAGCCCAGGGCACACTTAGTCAAAGCACATCAGCAATTCAGCAAACAGTAGGGGCAACCATGCAGAAAGAGGGCACTTTCTCACACAGTGGTATTGGTGCATCATCGCTAAGGGAACAACATGGCAAAAGACAAGCCCAGCAAGTTTGTGCAGGCCACCAACATCGATAATTATGCCCTCCTGTTGCCACCAGAGGGTGCAGTGGGGGAACAGGCCAAGCGGGTCTCTTCTGTGGAGCCTAAGGCCCCAACAATGGCTGAGATTTTGGCAGAAATAAGGGGTTCTCATGAGGTCATGCTTGTAAAAATCAACACAGTGGCTGTGGAGATGGGCCTGCTCTGTGCGGACTTTCGAAACATCTCGGAAAGCGTCTCCATGGCTGAAGGACATGTCACGGAACTCCAACAGGAGGTGGGAGAATTAAATTGGACAGTGTCCATGCTCTGCTCGCTCTCAGCATGAATGGAGGGCAGAATTGAGGATGCAGAGGGGCGCTCCAGAAGGAATAACCTTTGATTTGTGGGCTTCCCGAGCTAGCTGAAGGTAAGCCTATGGAGTTATTCTTAGAGGACTGGATCATGACTAACCTGAAACCATGGAAACTCTCTAAGTTCTTCACTATAGAAGAGGCCCACCGCATGTTGGCGCCCGTGCCTAGACTGGGAACTCCGCATCGCGCCATCATTGCCAAGCAATTTAACTTTAGAGATCAGGACGAACTATTACAACATGTCCAAGTCCATGGGGGCCCCCGGTTTCAAGGCAGGAATATTATGATTTTCCTAGACTATACCCAAAAGGTGCAGGAACTCCGTGGGTACTTTCTGCCTATGAAAGCATGACTGGGAGCACAATCTCCGCTACAGCCGTATGTTTCTTGCAAAACTGAGAGTAAAACACGAGGGCTAAGTTTTTTTCTTTGTTACCCCGCAGGAGGCAAATGACTGGCTTGACACGCTTGTGGAGTGAAATGGAAGGCTCCCTTGAACCGCAGGACAAATGGTAGTGCTGCTAGTCACCAGTCAACATGATCACGCAGGCATTCATTGGACTCAGAGACCCAGACTGGGGTCCGACAAGCTGGGAAGATACTGATCTGCCCAGATGGAATGCTAGCTGACTCCAACTGCTTGTAAGATACCCATGAACTCTTTAGAACCCACAGGGGGGTCCGTGACTATCTGAGCAGCAGTGCTGATCTGGGCTAGCTTGAACACTGTCTGTAGTGCACTCAAATTGGCTGTGTTGGGAAGTGCTACTTGGACTCCTTTTTGTAAATAATGTAGGACAGGGATAATGGCTGCTGTTAAATTATTTTTCTGCCTTTTTTGCATATTTATGTGGTGCCTGCAATTTTAGCTGGTGGGAGGCCACAGCGGGCTACAGGAAATGTGCTAAATATTGTGCAAAGTGCTTATCATACTTATAAGAATAGTGAGGAGATCGGGTACTTTTTGGCCTTACAACTTAACGAAGAAAGCAATAAAAACGTATTATCAGGCATAAAAGACGCTAATGGCAATATGGTGACAAGTTGCTCTGAGATAGTATCGGTTTTCCATCAATATTATACTAATTTGTATAAGGAAGACTGTTGGGCAACTCAGGACATGATTGACTGCAACTTATTTGGCACGAGATTCAATCAGCTTACAATAGACCAGGGTCCATATTATCAAGAACGGCGATAAGGGGCTTGATAATATGCCCTATAGAATTCCAATAGAAGCCCAGGTTCTGGTGTGAAGGACATCAAACCTGGGCTTCTATTGCAATTCTATAGGGCATATTATCAAGCCCCTTATCGACGCTTTAGCGGCAGTTTCCTGCCGCTAAAGCGGCGATAATGTTAACGCCGTTCTTGATAATATGGCCCTAGAGGTCCAGGCTAGATCCATAACCAGGATGGAGAACAATAGGGCCATCTCACAGCGAGCAATGGCCAAATTTTATAAACAGTTTAAAGATGTTCTGACCCCTCTCTTTTGTGAGCTTGTCAATTCTCCAGCATTTTTGGTCTGGAACTTAGATATCCATATTTGTTAAGAAGAATGAGGATCCTCTCAACTGTGGGTAATATTGCCCTATTTCGTTAATTAATTGTGACTATAAAATATATACTAGGGTCTTATCTAACTGGCATGCTGGTATTATAACTTCACTTGTTGACCCAATGCAACATGGGCGTGTTCCTTCAGGGGATACAATTTTACATATAAATCTAGCCTTAAGTGCTCTGAATGTGGTGGGGGAATGGGATGCCCTGCCGGGATGATCTTGCTGTATCCAGAAAAATGCAGTCAATAGGTCTCTTGGAAGTATCTGTGGACAGTTATGGCCTCTATAGGTTTTGGCCTGGGGTTTCTCACCAGGAGCAAAACACTCTATTCCTCTTTAACGTCAAGAATAACATGTAAGGGGAAGCTGTATGTGCCTATTTACATCTACTGAGGCACAAGACAAGGATGCCCCTTGTATCTGTTGTTATTCAGGCTCTTAAGCTATCTTCTGTTATCCCACCCCAAGGAAGCCCCAGACCCTGTATCCTGGTGTAAAGAGTTTGTATCCCTTTGTGGACTGGAGCAGGCAATGATACAGAACCACCCTAACCACTGTAGGCTGCGTAAAATATGGGAACCTGTCAAGTGGGGCTTTCTTGATTTTAGACCTGGTGCCGACCTTGAACCAGGAGAGAATTAGGCTACCCAATGTACTTTTGATTGATTCTTTTTTCTGTATGGATTAATGAAATGTACATATTAACTTTACTTATGCATGTATGATTGATTACTGAAATGACTATTGCATTTTTTCTGCTTCTGATGTCTGGTATATGTTTTATGTCAGAATTTGTGTCTCCTCACCATAAAAAAGAGCAATAAAGATGCCTTTAAATCTTGTTTTCATCTTGTCACATTTGCTCCGTGTTCAGAGACAGAGGTCAAATGTCAGCTTATTTCTTCTTGCAATTTGCTGCTTATTTTATCCTGGAACTACGTGTTTAATTTGCTTTCTCTGAATGCAAAGTTAAGAGGATTTTGGAAAGGGAATGGTCTGAGAATGGTGCTGTACAAAGAATGTGACTTGAAAGGCTGTAGGCTTTTTTTTTTTTTTTAACCCAACAGCATTTAAATAGCTTATAAATGTACAGTACAAACATTTCAAAATACATTTCAGTAGCTATGAGAGCGCATTTTTTGTAACAGTGTGTGATGAAAAAAGGTTTTCCATGGGCTTAAAACAAATCAGGACCTTTTCCTTGGTGATGTGCAAATGATTATTGTATATACTCTAGTTTTATCAGTAAAACTGAATGGCAGTGTTATGTTATGTAAAGTATTCTTCTAGAGCGCTCGATTACCAAAAAGGCTTCTTGGCGCTGGCTGAGTTGGTAGAAAAAAAGAGACCCCAAGGATGCCAAATAACAAGAGGAGAAAAGCCATGTCTTCAAGGCTTTCCTAAAAGCCAAAAGGTTGGGCATGGCTTTGATATACATGGGTAAGGCATTTAAAGCTTTCGATGCGTCAAGCACAAAGCCTCTGCCACCCCAGTTTGCACACTTGAATCTTGGAACTACCACCAGTTTGGCAGAGGCTGAGCGTAGCATCCTACCTGGTATATACCAGGTAAAACTCTTTCTCAAACGTTTGTGGAAATTGTGCTGTTTGGAAATGACAAGGCACTATCACATCATGCTTTAGTAATATATTTATTATAAGTGAGTTTTTAAACAGAACTGAGAAACATTCCTGCCCCCGCCCTGAATACAATGCTGTTAGTGACCTGAGGCAAGTCAGGGCTAATGTGTTACCTAAATAAGGGCTAGATTCTTATTAAACATGGAGCAAAACGGTTGTCTATTAAAACGCACAAAAGAGTTTTTTGTACACATAATGCATATTTGAAGGTACTCATATATTATAATGAAGAAAAAGCGGCTCTGTAAAATAAAATATTTGCCCATGATCACTCAATTTGAGACCAGTTTATGGGTCAAGTACATTCTGGTTAGGTCAAGTAGATAATTCAAGTCACTAGACCTAAAGCAGGTCTGGTAACATTTTTATGATTCTTCGAGGCCTATAGATAGATAGATAGATAGATAGATAGATAGATAGATAGATAGATAGATAGATAGATAGATAGATAGATTTTAGTGTCCCTATCTCTCCCTTTCTTTCTCTCTCTTCCTGTCTTTTGAGTCTCTTTCGCCAGTCTTTTCTGGCTCTCCTTGTCTTCCTCTACCTACTTTTTTCTGTGTCCCCCGGTCTTTATTTCTCTGTCTTTATCTCTTACTAATTCTATCCAAATGACTCTCCCTGTCGCTATTTCCCCATCTTTCACTCTCTTTCTCTTTCTGCCTCTATCTTTTACTCAGTCTCTTTCTCCCATTGTTTTGCTGGCCTGGCAGCAGAAGATGCTCACTGTACCACAGCAAGGGGTGCCATTGTGCACGGTCATTTCCTTCCCAGAGATGCTCTTGATTTCCTTTAGTATCCGGTTCAGAGTTACTGCTGCACACCGAGGCCGACGTACAACGCAGTGAATAATGTCTGTGTCACTTTACGTTTAGAGTCAATCTCGCTTTATCGTTTTTCCGTCCGATACATTAGTTTGGACTGGGGATTATCCTTTGTTGGGAAAGAGGGGAGAGCGAAAGAAGTGTGCCGTTTTTAAATGAAAAATAAAAAAAAACTAATAAAGATGTTAGGAATATTTCTTGCATGGTAAACCCAATTACACCAAGTCCGTTGTCGGGAAATTCAAAATGATTGCCGTTTTGGGCCACTATAAACCTGGGAGACAAATACCCATTAAAAGGCATTTGGGCACAGTTGTGTGGCTTCTGGGCGACTCACAAAGTACACGTATCTATAATCTCTTAATTATTTAGTATTACTATTTTTTACTTTCTTTATCTTGAAAAAAGCCTCATTATTACAGCACGAGCAATTGGTGAAATGGACATCTCGTGTTTCTTTCTCTCCACATAACGCGATATGTATTTTTCTATTCTTTTTGCAGCTGGGTTCATATTTATTTTACAGAGGTGCCTCCGAAAGCGCGGGCCTTAGAGGGTCACAACATGATGACACATTGGGGAGACCTCAGCAGAGCTCCAGCCTTGCCGATCCCGGATCTGTCCTTGGAATTGGGATCATCAAGAGATCACAGGCAACTGTAGGTGAAAAGTGTACCTGGAAGGAACTCTGCAAGGTCTTCCAAAAATGAACAATTACCCAGATATAATTGTGTAGAGCAGTGGTTTTAGTGGGATGAAAAAGACGAAGGGCCCCTAGAAGAGCGTGGCTAAAGAAGCATAACTAGGGCTTGTTTCTAGATGTGTGGCCTATGGAATTTAGGGTGTGGCTTTAAACATGTAGGGGCAGATTTACAAGCCCCTTGCGCCACTTTTGCGCCGCCATTGCGTCACTTTTGTGACGCAGCGGTGACGTAAACCATGCGCCACGTTGCGCATTATTTACAACGTGACGCATCTAGGGAGATGCGTCACGTTGTAAAGCCCTGCGCCACATGAAACCTGCGTCAGGTTTCATGTGGGCGTTCCTCCGCAGGGTGGGCGTTCCATCGAAGGAATGCCTCGTAAAGTGACGCAGTGAAATCTACAAGATTTCACTGAGTCACTTTTCCGACGCCGCTGCGACGAATCCTTACGCCTGCTTCAAGCAGGCGTAAGGAGTGGCGCACCACGTTAGGTATGGGCGGCCCACGAGCATTGCTGGAGTTGCGTCGCGCTTGTGACACGACTCCAGCAATGCGCCGCCCTTGCGCCACAGGATGCGACACGCATCGGCCTTTCCTTGCGCCACGGTGCGCCGCATTGTAAATGCGGCGCTTCCGTGGTGGCGCAAGGAGAGAATTGCGTGTCGCAACTATTCTGGCGCATCCCTGCTGATTTGCAGGGATGCGCCAGAAGTTGTAAATCTGCCCCGTAGAGTAAAATCCTGTGCTTCACACAGCTGACCGGTATTAGGGTACTTCTGAGTTTTCTGTTATTGCATCCAGACGAGTCACACAACAACAATAATATAATCGTGAAACAAGACAGACCTGTTGTCTTTTCCAATGCTTGTTGTACACAGTGGTCTGTAGGCTGGATATTTGAAGTTTGGATATTAGGAGTTTCAACCATGTCACACACTTAAAAACAATCCTTACAGCCTACTGCAGAAAGCATAGGCTTTTAACTACATATTATGTTTTTTAGATAAAATTGGAAAATATTTCCTTCACCTCACCTTCCCATAATTGAACTTTGTGCAACTGTGTTGTTTTCGTTCAAAATTACAGTCTCCTTATCAGCCTGACTATTGTGTCAGCTGCAGAGCATAAACGCTTTCAGTTTTAGGACACAGCTGATGTCGCTGGAGTCTGATCGATAGGCACGAACTACTCCATAGGTCAAATGTCAGATGTGAAAGGGCAACAATAAAAACAAATGTCAGATGTCAAAGGGCACAGAACAAAGATGGAATTCCTCACACACATTAGGGAACATGGAATCTGCACGCACAAGCCTGTAAAGGATTCTGTGCAATATCAGAGGCAGTTCTACATTTCAGCAAATATTAGCAGCATGTTCGCCAGCAGTAACTGGTGGCGACATCCTTCCCAGGGATGTTTCAAAGTATGTTGTTGCTTTGTATGTTGGCATCTTTATGTACCTCTATCGCACGTTTTCCAAGCACAAGGAGTGTGTTTCCCCTTTAGAACAACCTCCTCATAATTCAAGAAGAGGCAGCATTGATGAGTTGTGCATGCTTATTAAATGCTACAGTTAAACGTGTAATTAAAGGCATCACAATCTGATGTGAGTATATAATTCTACAAATGAAATTGACACGAGCAAGCCAAAAGACAAATCAGTATGCGGTCAAGGGCGAGCAATAACATCATACAAGGGGTAGCACTGGTATGCAGACTTTACTCCCACGGTTGCATCGCTGCTTGAAAACAGCAATGCAACAGTTTTCACTGCGCCCTCCTTGCGATATGATGGAAGCGTCATATTTACTGTATGATGCATCATGTCGCAAGGAGTTACATATATATCCGATTCCTCCGCTTCTTCCCATGAATCCAGGACACAAACACGGGCACGGACCTCAGAATTAGTGCATATATTATTTTATTTGTTGCAGTCTGCCATTACGCGTTTCAGCCCGTCCGGGCCTTGATCACATGATATATATACATATATATAATTTATATATAAATATAAATTCACTGAAAAAACCATAGGTTTAAGGGACGTTATAGTTAGAAATTAGCATTTAAAAACTGCTGATGACATTACATATTACATCACTCATGACATAGTCAGTGACATCACTGATGACATCACTGATGACATCTCAAATGACATCACTGATGGCATCACTCATGACATCATCCAGTGACTGAGTGTTTTTAAAAAGTTTAAATATGTTTTATATATATATATATATATATATATATATATATGTCAAAGTGTATTGAAGAATGAGTGGGTGTATTAGTGTCTGAATGGATGATTTAATAGGTGCATGACTGACTGTATAAGTGAGTGAGTGATTAAACGTGTCTTACTAATACATGGGTGTTAGAAATGGGATTTCTGGTTGGCTAGGGCATGCGCCTAAGCCAGGCAGAAACCACCACTCTAGTCAGGGCAAGGGAGTTACACGCTGAAGATAACCCCTGCTCACCCCCTTGGTAGCTTGGCATGAGCAGTCAGGCTTATCCCAGAGGCAATGTGTAAAGCGTTTGCGCAACACACACACAGCAACAACACACTAGGCAGCACTACAAAAGAAACTCCACACAAGGTTATATCAAAAATAGCCTTTGTATTATCATAAACACATTAGATCATAACCACACATATACACTGTGCCAATTGCCACTAGGCAATATTCACAGGGGATTATATACAGGACCAGGCCAATCGGGCCACGGTCAGAACCATCAGAATGCAGGTAGTAAATATAAAACACAACCAGTTACTACTGGTAAAATACTGTGCGCAGCATTGTATCACCTTAGCAACATAAACACATGATGCATAAATCCCATTAGATCAGGCATAATCAGCAGCCCAAACACAGTCTGCAATAAATCACATTATGAAATAGGCATCACAAGCATAAACACATTATGCAATAATCGTGGTGTATAACACACTGAAATGACCCCCAGGCCAACTGGCCTTCCTATGGGGCTCAAATGCCCTATGTCCCAAATGTCAGGGCGTAGCTGCAAATGCAGCAAAGCAAAGTGCGCAAGGCGCTGGGGCAGAGGAGTTTGTCCCACTCCTTCCTTCTTAAAAGCAAAATGCCCCCAAAGGAAAAAAATGGCACTGGTACTACTGTGCCCTGAGAGCCGCACGGGGACTCTATCAATAAGTGACCCCCTGGTGCAGCTGCCCGCAACAGCGGTGCAGCTGTGAGGCCAAATGGGCACGGGCCCCTCAGGGCCCTAGGGAGCATCCACGGGGCTCCAGGCACCGACAATGTGCCTTGGGGGAGCCCTATTCACCGGGACTCAATACACCAAGAAGGCCCACTCGGTGCAGCTGCCTGCAACGGCGGTGCAGCTGGGACAAGGAGCACAAGCACAATTCCCAATGGGAGCCCCACTCACCGGGACTCTCCTTGGACTGCTCCGGTCTCCTTCTGGCACGCAGGACTCCGGTCGTCCCTCAATGCGGGGTAGGCTCCCGCCAACTACTTGGCTTCTTCTCACCGGGGCAGGCTTGGAGGCTCCGTCCCCACTCGGGGCTCCCACCGGCAGACGGGGGCTCCGCCTCCTTCCACAGCACGTCCGGCGTCCTCTTCCCTGCCGGCTGTCCACGCCCCCAACCAGGCACAGCCGCCTGGCTTCCGGGTCGGACCGCGGCGGTGATTTCTTGGCAGTGAAATGCGGGGTGGGCTCCCGCCTCAACTAAAGACAATTGCGGGGTGGGCTCCCGCCGTCCCAAATAAGCACACAAGCGGGGTGGGCACTCGCTTTTCAAATATGCATAAAGTGGGGTAGGCTCCCGCTCCATTTGGCAAAATGTGGGGGAATCCCCTCGTTGGGATTCCCTCTAAACAAGTCACTGCTCCGCACTGCGAAGCTCCAGCGCTCTTCTAGGAGCCAAATATCAGCGCTCACGAGGTGCTAAGAGCTAAGAGGGTGAAAAGGCAAGTTGGGCACCAAAGGTGTGCCAAGTCACAGGAGCAGTCCTCTCCTCTTGCCCCCAAAGTCGCAGGGCAAAGGCTGGGCCCAGGCAGGCCAGCTTACAGGGCCCTCCAGCAGGGAGGCAGTCCCTCGTGGCAGTTCCGCCTGGGGCCCAGCAGCAACAAGTCGCCTGGAAGCACAAAAGCACAAAATTTTCCTGGGGTCACAGCCCCAATATTTATACTACATTTCTTCTTTGTCTGCCCTGGCCCAGGGCTTGGGAGACCAGCCTGCGCTGGTTTTGGGGGGTTTTGGAGCACTCTGTTTACAGGGCTCCTCTTCCCTATTGTCAGGTGGGGGCTCGTCATCAGACACACCACAGGGGGGCGGAGCCAGCATTCACCCAGGCAGGCACAACCTTTTCAGGGTCAGGGGACTACTCCTCCCACTACTCCAAATGCAGGTGTCCTATTCAGCCTAGCGCTGACTCACCCTGCCCTCCCTGGAGCCACACACACCTCACCAGCTCCTGTCACTCCAAAGCCAGACATGCAATCCACATCAGGCAGGCAGACACATAGCACACAGAAATGCCAACTTCTAAAAGTGGCATTTCTAAAATAGTTATATTAAATCTGCGCACACCATTGCGTAGCATTTATTATTACTATTCCAAACATACCAAACTTGACCACGCTGCTCCTCTCATATCAGGAATTACCACTGAAATACTTATCAGGGAATCCCCAATGCATTCCTATGGGAGGGCAGCCTCACAGTAGTGTGAAACCAAAATGGCTGTTTGTCACTACAAGGACATGTCACACACTTAAGGTACATGTCCTACCTTTTACCTACAATGCACCCTGCCCATAGGGCTAGCTAGGGCCTACCTTAGGGGTGACTGACATGCAGTAAAAAGGGGGCTCACAGACATCGCACACACTTTAGGTGCCACGTCACAGTGGCAGTAACACTGCGCGCATAGGCCCTGCAATGGCAGAGGCCTGAGATAGGTTTGAAAGGCTGCTTTGGTGGGTGGCGCAATCAGCGCTGCAAGCCCACCAGTAGCATTTAATTTACCAGCCCTGGGTATATGAGATACCACTTTACAAGGGACTGAGAGGTAAATAAAATAGGCCAAACAGGTGTAGACCAATCTTACCATGTTTACCACAGAGAGCACATGCACTTTACTCTGAACAGCAGTGCTAAAGTGCCCAGAGTCCTAAAACCACCAACACCATGTCAGAAAAAAGGCTAGGAGGAAGGCAAAAAGTTCAGGGATGACCCTGCAAAAAGGGCCAAGTCCAACACAACCCCCTTCCAGCCAAAACGCAGGGTAGACCAATCACCATCTTGATGGGCTTACCTGCTTTGGGCGATAGAACACGGACGCGGGCCCGCAACTGCAGAGACACCTTCCAGTTCTACGCCACTCTGAACCCATGTGGTTCCCTCTGTCAAAGCTCTCAGGACCAACTAAGCTACCCCACTGGTACTCCCTAGTTGTCCGCGGCCAGGACCAGGCCCTAGGCCATCCAGATATCTCCACTCCTCGCCAATCCACAGAGTGGGGGGCAGTAGCCCCTGGCACATAGTAACCATTCTCCACTCTTCCTCTCAGTGCAGTTCTAAGCTGCCACTGATCCTCCAACCTAGGGTCCGCAGCCTCAGGCTGACCAGAAGTCACGGGTGAAGTTTTCCTCCCCCTACCTCTCCTTCTGGGGTTCCGTACTCTCCTAGGAGAAGCACCCCCAGAACACAACTCTCCCACCAGTTCAGGGCCTTGACCCTGCAACTGATCTACCAACCTGGGATCTAAACCCTCAGGTTGCACCGGGGTCAGAGGCGAGGACACCCTCCCTCTGCAACCCCTTCCAGAGTTCTGCACCCTCCCAACTGGAGTGGTACCCCTAGAAGCTACATCGGTCAGGACACTGCTTACAGTTGTCCTTCCCTCCAGGTCAGGCATACCCTGAACCTGGCCTCCCAACCCAGTGACGGAACCCTGCGGTTGAACACTTGCCCGGCGCACCAGGACTTCCTGGGGAGCACATATGCCCCCCCCAAGGGTGACACATAACTCATGTGTCGTGTGACAGTCTGCGTGGTGCAGGTCTCCTGACCCCTGTCCATCAGACAGTGTGTGAAGACCACCCACGACAGAAGTGGTGTCACCATGTTCACTTCTAGGAGACTCAGCCCTTCTGGCTGGCCCCTGACCCACTGGTTCTTCCACTGGGGACTCTCTCCCCCTCTCACCCCTCAATCTGGACTTCTGCACCCTCCACTTAGGAGTGGCACTGCCAGACACCAGAACTGATGGAGGTCTGCTTACAGACACTCCCAGTTCTCCTGACACTAGGAGATCCCCCTCAACGGACGGCCCATCAGGACAGACTAGGTTCCCGACCTGGTGTTCCCTTAAGGAACCATCCAGGCCGTGAGACTGAGGTTGGGCACTATCGGGACACATCCCAGTCTCACTCCTTCTCCTAGGAGACATGACGTGAGGCCCTACAACCTCCCCACTACCACGGGACCTAGCTGGGCTACTCTGAACCTCTCCCACCACTCTGGGTTGGAAGATACCTGAGCCACTCCTCTTAGGGTCACTCCCCAATGCCTCTTCAGAACCTCTGGCAACCACCCAGAGGTCTGCCTCCCGTGCAAGTTCCCTGGGATCAGAGAACTCACACTCCAACAGGTGTTGGCGCAACCCCGGAAAACAATTACTGAACATGTGCTCTCTGATAACCAGATTGAACAGCCCTTCAAAATCATTTGCCGTGCTAACCATCACGCAATCTTCCAGTGCATCACAACATTCATCCACAAACTCCCCCCAAGACTGGTGAGACAGTTTTCTACTGCCCCTGAACCTCAACCTGCACCCTTCTTCCCGGGAACCAGGCACCATACTCTGGGAACTGGGAGTGGGACTTCCTGCACTGGACTCCATATTTCTACCACCACTGGACCCCACCCTTATTGGTGAATCCAGACAACTAAAACTACACTCAGGGGATAATCTACCCTCCAGAGCTAGTTTCTCCCTGGTGAAGGCCCTCTCTGCCTCCGCCATCCTCTCCTGCGCCAAGACCCTCTCAGTCTCTAGCTTCTTCTCTTCAAGGCCCAACGCCTTGAGACTCAACTCCTGAGTCAATAATGCCCTTTTCTCCTCTAAGGCTAACTTCCTATTCTCCAACTCCAATTTCCGAGCCTCTATGTTATCATGGCTCTCCTTCTGGAGTTTCACTAAAGCCAGCTGTTGCTCCCTCTCCTTCTGCCTGTCCACCAACTCCTCTGGGGACCATGAAGGGGATGGGGCACTACCCCGGGCACTGGACCCAGCAAGGGACTCTCTCTCTATGGGATCCTCCCTACCTACTGGCGTCTCTGCCCTGTCATCTTCTTCCTCCTCTTCAGACTCTTCAGGGTTGCCCTCAGACCCACTACCCTCTTGGTATGTGGACTGGGAACCCTCCCTCTACTGGTCCTCCAATGCCCATATTTTCTGTTGCCACCGGAATAGGGCTTCCTGGAGGTCTAGCACTGCTATGTCTCTCTCCTCAGAGAACCCCTTTAACTCCAACATACTGTATCTGCACAGATCAGTTATAATAAAAGCAGATTCCATTTTGGCAAGGCACCAAATACACAGGTGCAACACAGGAGACCTAGGTGCAAGAGCTGAAGCAGGAATAAACAATTCCAAAATGACACTTTAAAGGAGAAAAAAAACTCAGGAAAAATAATCCCCAAACCTGTGATTATCTAAATGCAGAGTTTGTAGTGCAACCAGTTGTAGCTGTGGTACTGCGCAAACGCAAGTCCTATCCTCACCGCTGACAACCAATGTTAGAAATGGGATTTCTGGTTGGCTAGGGCATGCGCCTAAGCCAGGCAGAAATCACCACTCTAGTCAGGGCAAGGAAGTTACACGCTGAAGATAACCCCTGCTCACCCCCTTGGTAGCTTGGCACGAGCAGTCAGGCTTATCCCAGAGGCAATGTGTAAAGCGTTTGCGCAACACACACACAGCAGCAACACACTAGGCACACTACAAAAGAAACTCCACACAAGGTTATATCAAAAATAGCCTTTGTATTATCATAAACACATTTTATCATAACCACACATATACACTGTGCCAATTGGCACTAGGCAATATTCACAGGGGATTATATACAGGACCAGGCCAATTGGGCCACGGTCAGAACCATCAGAATGCAGGTAGTAAATATAAAACACAACCAGTTACTACTGGTAAAATACTGTGCGCAGCATTATATCACCGTAGCAACATAAACACATGATGCATAAATCCCATTAGATCAGGCATAATCAGCAGCACAAACACAGTATGCAATAAATCACATTATCCAATAGGCATCACAAGCATAAACACATTATGCAATAATCGTGGTGTATAACACACTGAAATGACCCCCAGGCCAACTGGCCTTCCTATGGGGCTCAAATGCCCTATGTCCCAAATGTCAGGGCGTAGCTGCAAATGCAGCGAAGCAAAGTGTGCAAGGCGCTGGGGCAGAGGAGTGTGTCCCACTCCTTCCTTCTTAAAAGCAAAATGCCCACAAAGGAAAATAAATGGCACTGGCACTACTGTGCCCTGAGAGCCCCACGGGGACTCTATCAATAAGTGACCCCCTGGTGCAGCTGCCCGCAACGGCGGTGCAGCAGTGAGGCCAAATAAAACAGGCCAAATGGGCACGGGCACCTCAGGGCCCTAGGGAGCATCCACGGGGCTCCAGGCACCGATAATGTGCCTCGGGGGAGCCCTATTTACCGGGACTTGGTACACCAAGAAGGCCCACTCGGTGCAGCTGCCCGCAACAGCGGTGCAGCTGGGATGGGACCCCACTCACCGGGACTCTCCTTGGACTGCTCCGGTCTCCTTCTGGCACGCAGGACTCCGGTCGTCCCTCAATGCGGGGTAGGTTCCCGCCCACCACTTGGCTTCTTCTCACCGGGGCAGGCTTGAAGGCTCAGTCTCCGCTCGGGGCTCCCACCGGCACACGGGGGCCCTGCCTCCTTCCACAGCACGTCCAGCGTCCTCTTCCCTGCCGGCTGGCCACGCCCCCAACCAGACACAGCCGCCTGGCTTCGGGGTCGGGCCACGGCGGTGATTTCTTGGCAGTGAAATGTGGGGTGGGCTCCCGCTTCAACTAAAGACAATTGCGGGGTGGGCTCCCACCGTCCCAAATAAGCAACCAAGCGGGGTGGGCACCCGCTTTTCAAATATGCATAAAGCGGGGTAGGCTCCCGCTCCGTTTGGCAAAATGCGGGGAAATCCCCATGTCGGGATTCCCCCTAAACAAGTCATTGCTCCGCGCTGTGAAGCTCCGGCGCTCTTCTAGTAGCCAAATTTCTGCGCTCACGAGGCGCTAAGAGCCAAGAGGCTCAAAAGGCAAGTTGGGCACCAAAGGTGTGCCAAGTCATAGGAGCAGTCCTCTCCTCTTGCCCCCAAAGTCCCAGGGCAAAGGCTGGGCTCAGGCAGGCCAGCTCACAGGGCCCTCCAGCAGGGAGGCAGTCCCTCATGGCGGTTCCTCCTGGGGCCCAGCAGCAACAAGTCGCCTGGAAGAACAAAAGCACAACATTTTCCTGGGGTCACAGTCCCAATATTTATACTACATTTCTTTTTTGTCTGCCCTGGCACAGGGCTTGGGAAACCAGCCTGCGCTGGTTTTTTTTTTTTTTTGGAGCACTCTGTTTACAGGGCTCCTCTTTCATATTGTCAGGTGGGGGCTCGTCATCAGACACACCACAGGGGGGCAGAGCCAGGATTCACCCAGGCAGGCACAACCTATTCAGGGTCAGGGGACTACTCCTCCCACTACTCCAAATACAGATGTCCTATTCAGCCTAGTGCTGACTCACCCTGCCCTCCCTGGAGCCACACACACCTCACCAGCCCCTGTCACTCCAAAGCCAGACATGCAATCCACATCAGGCAGGTAGACACATAGCACACAGAAATGCCAACTTCTAAAAGTGGCATTTCTAAAATAGTTATAATAAATCTGCGCACACTTAAGGTACATGTCCTACCTTTTACCTACAATGCACCCTGCCCATAGGGCTAGCTAGGGCCTACCTTAGGGGTGACTGACATGCAGTAAAAAGGGGGGTCACAGACATGGCACACACTTTAGGTGCCACGTCACAGCGGCAGTAACACTGCGCGCATAGGCCCTGCAATGGCAGAGGCCTGAGATAGGTTTCAAAGGCTACTTTGGTGGGTGGCGCAATCAGCGCTGCAAGCCCACCAGTAGCATTTAATTTACCAGCCCTGGGTATATGAGATACCACTTTACAAGGGACTGAGAGGTAAATTAAATAGGCCAAACAGGTGTAGACCAATCTTACCATGTTTACCACAGAGAGCACACACACTTTATACTGAACAGCAGTGCTAAAGTGCCAGAGTCCTAAAACCACCAACACCATGTCAGAAAAAAGGCTAGGAGGAAGGCAAAAAGTTCAGGGATGACCCTGCAAAAAGGGCCAAGTCCAACAATGGGTGACTGACTAAACTGTATGAATGTCTGTATCAGTCTGTCAGTTGGTGTGTAAGTGGCTGTTTGGGTTGGTGAGTAGCTACATGAGTGTCTATATGGGTTTTTGATTGGTTGTCTGAGTACCTGAATGGGGGCCTGATCAAAGGTTATATTAGGCTGTGAGGAGGTGCATCAGATTACCACATGGATGATGTCATCAGTGATGTTATCATTGATGTCATTTGAGATGTCATCAGTGATGTCACTGACCATGTCATGAGTGATATAATATGTAATGTCATCAGCAGTGCATTGCGGGAGTGCGAATTATAGTTAGCTCAACTAACTATAACGGCCGAATTTCTCTGGTTTTGTATGAGTGAAATGTCCAACTAACTATAACGTCCCTGAAACCTGTGGTTTTTTCAGTGAATTTCAAAAGTTTTTTAAATGCTAATTTCTAACTATAACGTCCCTGAAACCTATGGTTTTTTCAGTGAATTTCTATGTTTTTAAAATGATAATTTCGAACTATAACGTCCCTGAAACATATGGTTTTTTCAGTGAATTTCTAAGGTTTTTTAAATGCTAATTTCTAACTATGCCTACATAGGTAGGACATGTGCAGAAAGAGGAAGAAAGGCGCAGAAAGAAGCAAGAGAAGTGCAGAAAGAGGCAAGAGAGGTGTAGAAAGAGGAAGAAAGGTGCAGAAAGAAGCAAGAGAAATGCAGAAAAAAGCAACAGAAGCCCAGAAAGAGGAAGAAAGAAGCAAGAGATGTGCAGAAAGAACCAACAGAGTTACAGAAAGAGGCCTACTTTGACTGTACCTTACAACAGACTCATACAAAGTACCCTAATCACTAATCCTTCTCCCAAGATGTCTTAAACCTCACTTTTCTCTTGAAGGTTCACTATTAATCGACTGCTCAGAATGTTAGGCCTACCAAATATAATACAGCAATCCTAAGCATATCACTGTTGTAAGTCTGACCAAGTTTGTGAAGGTATGCATGCGTGTCTATGCTTTCACCTAGTGACATGTTAAATAAATATAAACATACAAACACTTGAATACCTGTGTTTCAAACAGCATACAATGTAAATTTGTGTAAAAAGGTGTATGCATTTCTTTCTGCTCACAATACAGGGCACATGGGTATTCAATAGTATATTTGAGGGGCTCTATAACACATATATACATAAGACATGTCTGCCTGTGCAACCGAAAGACAGACAAGAACTAAGAAGATTTGACCACCTATAAGAGAAGCTACCCGCTTTTTAAGCTACCATCTTCAGATGCATAACACATGTAAGAATACATGTGCAAGTAGACATATACCTCAGTCACGAGAGCACAAAGACCTTTAAACTTGACAGCTTGCACTTCGCAATTGAATATAGAAACAAGCGAGAGAAGCACAGAAAGGAGCAAGAGAATTGCAGAAAAAAACAAGAGAGGTGCAGAAAGAGCAAGAAATGTGCAGAAAGAGGCAAGAGAAGTGTAGAAAGAGGCAAGAGAAGTGCAGAAAGAGGCAAGAGAGGAGCAGAAAGAGGCAAGAGAGGAGCAGAAAGAGGTAAGTGAGTGGCAGAAAGAGGCAAGAGAAGTGCAGAAAGAGGCAAAGGAAGTGCATAAAGAGGCAAGAGAGGTACAGAAAGAATCAACAGAGGTGCAGAAAGAGGCAAGAGAGGTACAGAAATAGGGAAGAGGGGTGCAGAAAGAGGCAAGAGGGGTGCAAAAAGAAGCAAGAGCAGTGCAGAAAGATCCAACAGAGGTGCTGAAGGAGGCAAGAGGGGTGCCAAAATTATCAAGGAGGTTCAGAAAGAAGCAAGAGCAGTGCAGAAAGAACCAACAGAGGTGCAGAAACAGACAACAGGGGTGCAGCAAAAAGGGAAGAGGGGTGCAGAAAGAAGCAAGAGAGGTGGAGAAACAAACAAAAGAAGTGCAGAAAGAAGGAACAGAGGTGCAGAAAGAGGCAAGAGGGGTGCAGAAAGAGGAAAGAGGGGTGTGAAAGAGGCACGAGGGGTGCAGAAAGAAGCAAGAGAGATGCAGAAAGAAGCAACAGGTGAAGAAAGAGGGAACATGGGTGGAGAACGAGACAAGAGAAGTGCAGAAACAAGCAACAGAGATGCAGAGAGGGTTAAGAGGGGTAGAGAAAGAGATAAGAGAAGTGCAGAAAGAAGCAACACAGATGCAGAAAGGGGAAAAAGGGGTGGAGAAAGAGGCAAGAGAAGTGCAGAAAGCAGCAAGAGAAGTGCAGAAAGAAGCAAGAGAAGTGCAGAAAGAAGCAACAGAGCTGCAGAAAGAGCAAAGAGGGGTATAGAAAGAGGCAAGAGAAGTGCAGAAAGAAGCAACAGAGGTGCAGAAAGAGGCAATAGGGGTGAAGAAAGAGGGAAGAGGGGTGGAGAAAGAAGCAAGAGAGCTCCAGAAGGAAAAAACAAAAGAAGTGCAGAAAGAAGGAACAGAGGTGCAGAAAGAGGCAAGAGGGGTACAGAAACAGGCAAAAGGGGTGCAGAAAGAAGCGAGAGGTGCTGACAGAAACAAAAGAAGTGCACAAAGAAGGAACAGAGGTGCAGAAAGAGGCAAGAGGGGTGCAGAAAGAAACAGAAGAAGTGCAGAAAGAAACAAAAGAGGTGCACAAAGAGGCAAGAGGAGTACAGAAAGAGGGAAGAGGGGTGTAGAAAGAGGCAAGAGAGGTGTAGAAAGAAGCAAGAGAAGTGCATAAAGAAGCAACAGAGATGCAGAAAGGGGGAAGTGGGGTGGAGAAAGAGGCAAGAGGGATACAGAAAGAAACAAGAGAGGTGCGGAAATAAACAAAAGAAGTGCAGAAAGAAGGAACAGAGGTGCAGAAAGAGGCAAGAGGGGTGCAGAAACAGGGAAGAGGGGTGTGAAAGAGGCACGAGGGGTGGGGAAAGAAGCAAGAGGGGTACAGAAAGAAGCAAGAGAGGTGCAGAAAGAACCACTAGAGGTGTAGAAACAGACAACAGGGGTGCAGAAAAAGGGAAGAGGGGTGCAGAAAGAAGGAAGAGAGGTGCAGAAAGAAACAAAAGAACTGCAGAAAGAAAGAACAGAGGTGCATAAAGAGGCAAGAGGGGTGCAGAAAGAGGCAAGAGGGGTGTGAAAGAGGCACGAGGGGTGCAGGAAGAAGCAAGAGGGGTGCAGAAAGAAGCAAGAGAGGTGCAGAAAGAAACAAAAGAAGTGCAGAAAGAAGAAACAAAGTTGCAGAAAGAGGCAAGAGGAGTGTAAAAAGAGGAAAGAGGGGTGCAGAAAGAGGCTCGAGGGGTGCAGAAAGAAGCAAGAGAGGTGCAGAAAGAAACAAAAGAAGTGCAGAAAGAAGCAACAGAGGTGCAGAAAGAGACAAGAGGGGAGCAGAAGGAGGGAAGAGGGGCACAGAAAGAGGCACAAGGGTTGCAGAAAGAAGGGACAGAGGTGCAGAAAGAAGCAAGAGAAGTGCAGAAAGAAGCAACAGAGATGCAAAAAGGGGTAACAGGGTGGGGAAAGTGGCAAGAAGGGTGCAGAAAAAAGCAAGAGAGGTATAGAAAGAAACAAAAGAAGACCAGAAAGAAGGAACAGAGGTGCTGAAAGAGCCAAGAGGGGTGCAGAAAGAGGGAAGAGGGTGCAGAAAGAAGCACGAGTGGTACAGAAAGAAGCAAGAGAGGTGTGGAAAGAAGCAAGAGTAGAGCAGAAAGAAGCAACAGAGTTGCAGAAAGAGGCAAGAGGGATGCAAAAAGAGGGAAGAGGGGTGCAGAAAGAGGCACGAGCGGTGCAGAAAGAAGCAAGAGATGTGCAAAAAGAAACAAAAGAAGTGCAGAAAGAGGGAACAGAGGTGCAGAAAGAGGCAACAGGGGCGAAGAAAGAGGGAAGAGGGGTAGAGAAAGAGGCAAGAGGGTACAGAAAGAAGCAAGAAAGCTGCAGAAAGAGGGAAGAGGGGTGCAGAAAGAGGCAAAAGGGGTGCAGAAAGAAGTGAGAGGTGCAGAAAGAAACAAAAGAAGTGTAGAAAGATGGAACACAGGTGCAGAAAGAGGCAAGAGGGGTGCGGGAAGAAGGGTGTGAAAGAGGAACAAAGGGTGCAAAAAGAAGCAAGAGAGGTGCACAAAGATGCAACAGAGGTGCAGAAAGAGGGAAGAGGGGTGCAGAAAGAAGCACGAGTGGTGCAGAAAGAAGCAAGAGAGGTGCAGAAAGAAGCAAGAGTAGTGCAGAAAGAAGCAACAGATGTGCAGAAAGAGGCAAGAGGGGTGCAAAAAGAGGGAAGAGGGGTGCAGAAAGAGGCACGAGGGGTGCAGAAAGAAGCAAGAGATGTGCAAAAGAAACAAAAGAAGTGCAGAAAGAAGAAACAGAGGTGTAGAAAGAGGCAACAGGGGTGAAGAAAGAGGGAAGAGGGGTGGAGAAAGAGGCAAGAGGGTGCAGAAAGAAGCAAGAGAGCTGCAGAAAGAAACAAAAGAAGTGCAGAAAGAAGAACAGAGGTGCAGAAAGAAGCAAGAGGGGTGCAAAAAGAGGGAAGAGGGGTGCAAAAAGAGGCACGAGCGGTGCAGAAAGAAGCAAGAGATGTGCAAAAAGAAACAAAAGAAGTGTAGAAAGATGGAACACAGGTGCAGAAAGAGGCAAGAGGGGTGCGGGAAGAGGGGTGTGAAAGAGGCACGAAGGGTGCAAAAAGAAGCAAGAGAGGTGCAGAAAGAAGCAACAGAGGTGCAAAAAGAGGGAAGAGGGTGGAGAAAGAGACAAGTGAGGTGCAGAAAGAAGCAACAGAGGTGCAGAAAGAGAGAAGAGGGGTGGAGAAAGAGGCAAGAGGGGTGCAGAAAGAAGCAAGAGAGGTGCAGGAAGTAACACAAGTAGTGCAGAAAGAAGGAACAGAGGTGCAGAAAGAGGCAAGAGGAGTGCAGAAAGAGAAGAGGGGAGCAGGAAGAAGCACAAGGGGTACAGATAGAAGCAAGCAAGGTACAGAAAGATGCAAGATTAAGTGCAGAAAGAAGCAACAGAGATGCAGAAAGAGGGAAGAGGGGTCGAGAAAGAGGCAAGAGAAATGCAGAAAAAAGCAACAGACATGCAGAAAGGGGGAAGAGGGGTGGAGAAAGAGGCAAGAGGGGTACAGAAGGAAGCAAGAGAGGTGCAGAAAGGAACAAAAGAAGTGCAGAAAGAAAGAACAGAGGTGCAGAAAGAGGCAGGAGGGGTACAGAAAGAGGGAAGAGGGGTACAAAAAGAGGCAAGAGAGGTGCAGAAAGAGGCAAGAGGGGTGCACAAAGAAGCAAGTGAGGTGCAGAAAGAGGCAACAGAGGTGCAGAAAGAGGCAAAAGAGATGCAGAAAGGGGGAATTGGGGTGGAGAAAGAGGCAAGAGGGATACAGAAAGAAACAAGAAAGGTGCAGAAAGAAACAAAAGAAGTGCAGAAAGAAGGAACAGAGGTGCATAAAGAGGCAAGAGGGGTGCAGAAAGAGGGAAGAGGGGTTTGAAAGAGGCATGAGGGGTGCAGAAAGAAGCAAGAGGGGTGCAGAAAGAAGCAAGAGAGGTGCAGAAAGAAACAAAAGAAGTGCAGAAACAAGGAACAGAGGTGCAGAAAGAGGCAAGAGGAGTGCAAAAAGAAGAAAGAGGGGTGCAGAAAGAGGCACGAGGGGTGCAGAAAGAGGCAACAGGGGTGCAGAAAGAAGCAAGAGCAGTGCAGAAAGATCCAACAGAGGTGCTGAAGGAGGCAAGAGGGGTGCCAAAATTATCAAGCAGGTTCAGAAAGAAGCAAGAGCAGTGTAGAAAGAATCAACAGAGGTGCAGAAACAGACAACAGGGGTGCAGAAAAAGGGAAGAGGGGTGCAGAAAGAAGCAAGAGAAGTGGAGAAAGAAACAAAAGAAGAGCAGAAAGAAGGAACAGAGGTGCAGAAAGAGGCAAGAGGGGTGCAGAAAGAGGGAAGAGGGGTGTGAAAGAGGCACGAGGGGTGCAGAAAGAAGCAAGAGAGATGCAGAAAGAAGCAACAGGTGAAGAAAGAGGGAACATGGGTGGAGAACGAGACAAGAGAAGTGCAGAAACAAGCAACAGAGATGCAGAGAGGGTTAAGAGGGGTAGAGAAAGAGATAAGAGAAGTGCAGAAAGAAGCAACACAGAAAGGGGGAAAAGGGGTGGAGAAAGAGGCAAGAGAAGTGCAGAAAGCAGCAAGAGAAGTGCAGAAAGAAGCAAGAGAAGTGCAGAAAGAGCAACAGTGGTGCAGAATGAGCTAAGAGGGATATAGAAAGAGGCAAGAGAAGTGCAGAAAGAAGCAACAGAGGTGCAGAAAGAGGCAACAGGGGTGAAGAAAGAGGGAAGAGGGGTGGAGAAAGAAGCAAGAGAGCTGCAGAAGGAAAAAACAAAAGAAGTGCAGAAAGAAGGAACAGAGGTGCAGAAAGAGGCAAGAGGGGTACAGAAACAGGCAAAAGGGGTGCAGAAAGAAGTGAGAGGTGCTGACAGAAACAAAAGAAGTGCACAAAGAAGGAACAGAGGTGCAGAAAGTGGCAAGAGGGGTGCAGAAAGAAACAGAAGAAGTGCAGAAAGAAGCAAAAGAGGTGCACAAAGAGGCAAGAGGAGTACAGAAAGAGGGAAGAGGGGTGTAGAAAGAGGCACAAGGGGTGCAGAAAGAAGCAAGAGAGGTGCAGAAAGAAGCAACAGAGATGCAGAAAGGGGGACGTGGGTGGAGAAAGAGGCAAGAGGGATACAGAAAGAAACAAGAGAGGTGCGGAAATAAACAAAAGAAGTTCAGAAAGAAGGAACAGAGGTGCAGAAAGAGGCAAGAGGGGTGCAGAAACAGGGAAGAGGGGTGTGAAAGTGGCACGAGGGGTGCAGAAAGAAGCAAGAGGGGTACAGAAAGAAGCAAGAGAGGTGCAGAAAGAACCACTAGAGGTGAAGAAACAGACAACAGGGGTGCAGAAAAAGTTAAGAGGGGTGCAGAAAGAAGGAAGAGAGGTGCAGAAAGAAACAAAAGAAGTGCAGAAAGAAAGAACAGAGGTGCATAAAGAGGCAAGAGGGGTGCAGAAAGAGGCAAGAGGGGTGTGAAAGAGGCACGAGGGGTGCAGAAAGAAGCAAGAGGGGTGCAGAAAGAAGCAAGAGAGGTGCAGAAAGAAACAAAAGAAGTGCAGAAAGAAGAAACAGAGTTGCAGAAAGAGGCAAGAGGAGTGCAAAAATAGGAAAGAGGGGTGCAGAAAGAGGCTCGAGGGGTGCAGAAAGAAGCAAGAGAGGTGCAGAAAGAAACAAAAGTGCAGAAAGAAGCAACAGAGGTGCAGAAAGAGACAAGAGGGGAGTAGAAGGAGGGAAGAGGGGCACAGAAAGAGGCACAATAGAAGTGCAGAAAGAAGCAACAGAGATGCAAAAAGGGGTAACAGGGTGGAGAAAGTGGCAAGAAGGGTGCAGAAAAAAGCAAGAGAGGTACAGAAAGAAACAAAAGAAGACCAGAAAGAAGGAACAGAGGTGCTGAAAGAGCCAAGAGGGGTGCAGAAAGAGGGAAGAGGGTGCAGAAAGAAGCACGAGTGGTGCAGAAAGAAGCAAGAGAGGTGCTGAAAGAAGCAAGAGTAGTGCAGAAAGAAGCAACAGAGGTGCAGAAAGAGGCAAGAGGGATGCAAAAAGAGGGAAGAGGGGTGCAGAAAGAGGCACGAGCGGTGCAGAAAGAAGCAAGAGATGTGCAAAAAGAAACAAAAGAAGTGCAGAAAGAGGGAACAGAGGTGCAGAAAGAGGCAACAGGGGCGAAGAAAGAGGGAAGAGGGGTAGAGAAAGAGGCAAGAGGGTACAGAAAGAAGCAAGAAAGCTGCAGAAAGAGGGAAGAGGGGTGCAGAAAGAGGCAAAAAGGGTGCAGAAAGAAGTGAGAGGTGCAGAAAGAAACAAAAGAAGTGTAGAAAGATGGAACACAGGTGCAGAAAGAGGCAAGAGGGGTGCGGGGAGAGGGGTGTGAAAGAGGCACGAAGGGTGCAAAAAGAAGCAAGAGAGGTGCAGAAAGATGCAACAGAGGTGCAGAAAGAGGGAAGAGAGGTGGAGAAAGAGACAAGTGAGGTGCAGAAAGAAGCAACAGAGGTGCATAAAGAGAGAAGAGGGGTGGAGAAAGAGGCAAGAGGGGTGCAGAAACAAGCAAGAGGGGTGCAGAAAGAAGCAAGAGAGGTGCTGGAAGTAACACAAGTAGTGCAGAAAGAAGGAACAGAGGTGCAGAAAGAGGCAAGAGGAGTGCAGAAAGAGAAGAGGGGAGCAGGAAGAAGCACAAGGGGTATAGATAGAAGCAAGCAAGGTACAGAAAGATGCAAGATTAAGTGCAGAAAGAAGCAACAGAGATGCAGAAAGAGGGGTCGAGAAAGAGGCAAGGGAAATGCAGAAAAAAGCAACAGACATGCAGAAAGGGGGAAGAGGGGTGGAGAAAGAGGCAAGAGGGGTGCAGAAGGAAGCAAGAGAGGTGCAGAAAGGAACAAAAGAAGTGCAGAAAGAAAGAACAGAGGTGCAGAAAGAGGCAGGAGGGGTACAGAAAGAGGGAAGAGGGGTGCAAAAAGAGGCAAGAGAGGTGCAGAAAGAGGCAAGAGGGGTGCACAAAGAAGCAAGTGAGGAGCAGAAAGAGGCAACAGAGGAGCAGAAAGAGGCAAAAGAGATGCAGAAAGGGGGAATTGGGGTGGAGAAAGAGGCAAGAGGGATACAGAAAGAAACAAGAAAGGTACAGAAAGAAACAAAAGAAGTACAGAAAGAAGGAACAGAGGTGCAGAAAGAGGCAAGAGGAGTGCAAAAAGAGGAAAGAGGGGTGCAGAAAGAAGCAAGAGGGGTGTAGAAAGAAGCAAGAGAGGTGCAGAAAGAAACAAAAGAAGTGCAGAAACAAGGAACAGAGGTGCAGAAAGAGGCAAGAGGAGTGCAAAAAGAGGAAAGAGGGGTGCAGAAAGAGGCAAGAGGGGTGCAGAAAGAGGCACGAGGGGTGCAGAAAGAAGCAAGAGATGTGCAGAAAGAAACAAAAGAAGTGCAGAAAGAAGGAACAGAGATGCAGAAAGAGGCAACATGGGTGAGGAAAGAGGGAAGAGTGGTAGAGAAAGAGGCAAGGAGGTGCAGAAAGAAGCAAGAGAGCTGCAGAAAGAAACAAAAGAGGTGCAGAAAGAAGGAACAGAGGTGCAGAAAGAAGAAAGAGGGGTGCAGAAAGAAACAAAAGAAGTGCATAAAGAAGCAACAGAGAAGCACAAACAGGGAAGAGGAGTGCAGAAAGAGGGAAGAGGGGTGCAGAAAGAGGCATGAGGGGTGCAGAAAGAACTTAGAGAGGTGCAGAAAGAAGCCAGAGAAGTGCATAAAGAAGCGATAGAGATGCAGAAAGGGGGAAGTGGGGTGGAGAAAGAGGCAAGAGGGGTGCAGAAAGAACTTAGAGAGGTGCAGAAAGAAGCCAGAGAAGTGCATAAAGAAGCGATAGAGATGCAGAAAGGGGGAAGTGGGGTGGAGAAAGAGGCAAGAGGGATACAGAAAGAAACAAGAGTGGTGCAGAAAGAAACAAAATAAGTGCAGACAGAAGGAACAGAGGTGCAGAAAGAGGGAAGAGGGGTGTGAAAGAGGCACGAGGGGTGCAGAAAGAAGCAAGAGGGGTACAGAAAGTAGCAAGAGAGGTGCAGAAAGAAACAAAAGAAGTACAGAAAGAAGGAACAGAGGTGCAGAAAGAGGCAAGAGGAGTGCAAAAAGAGGAAAGAGGGGTGCAGAAAGAGGCACTGGGGTTCAGAAATAAGCAAGAGAGGTGCAGAAAGAAACAAAAGAAGTGCAGAAAGAAGCAACAGAGGTGCAGAAAGGGACAAGAGGGGAGCAGAAAGAGGGACGAGGGGTACAGAAAGAGGCGCAAGGGTTGCAGAAAGAAGGGACAGAGGTGCAGAAAGAGGGATGAGGAGTGCAGAAAGAAGCAACAGAGATGCAAAAAGGGGTAACAGGGGTGGAGAAAGAAGCAAGAAGGGTGCAGAAAAAAGCAAGAGAGATGCAGAAAGAAACAAAAGAAGACCAGAAAGAAGGAACAGAGGTGCAGAAAGAAGCAAGAGGGGTGCAGAAAGAGGGGTGCAGAAAGAAGCACGAGTGGTGCAGAAAGAAGCAAGAGAGGTGCAGAAAGAAGCAAGAGTAGTGAAGAAAGAAGAAACAGAGGTGCAGAAATAGGCAAGAGGGGTGCAAAAAGAGGGAAGAGGGGTGCTGAAAGAGGCACGAGCGGTGGAGAAAGAAGCAAGAGATGTGCAGAAAGAGAGAAGAGGGGTGGAGAAAGAGGCAAGAGGGGTGAAGAAAAAAGCAAGAAAGGTGTAGAAAGTAACAAAAGAAGTGCAGAAAGAAGGAACAGAGGTGCAGAAAGAGGCAAGAGGAGTGCAGAAAGAGAAGAGGGGTGCAGAAAGAGGCACAAGGGGTGCAGAAAGAAGCAAGCAAGGTACAGAAAGATGCAGGATAAGTGCAGAAAGAAGCAACAGAGATGCAGAAAGAGTGGTGGAGAAAGAGGCAAGAGAAGTGCAGAAAGAAGCAACAGACATGCAGAAAGGGGGAAGAGGGGTGCAGAAAGTAGCAAGAGGGGTGCAGAAAGAAACAAAAGAAGTGCAGAAAGAAGGAACAGAGATGCAGAAAGAGGCAGGAGGAGTACAGAAAGAGGGAAGAGGGTGCAGAAAGAGGCACGAGTGGTGCAGAAAGAAGTAAGAGGGGTGCAGAAAGAAGGAAGATAGGTGCAGAAAGAAACAAAAGAAATGCAGAAAGAAGGAACAGAGGTGCAGAAAGAGGCAAGAGGAGTGCAAAAAGAGGAAAGAGGGGTGTAGAAAGAGGCACAAGGGGTGCAGAAAGAAGCAAGAGAGGTGCAGAAAGAAACAAAAGAAGTGCAGAAAGAAGCAACAGAGGTGCAGAAAGAGACAAGAGGGGAGCAGAAAGAGGGAAGAGGGGTACAGAAAGAGGCACAGGGGTTGCAGAATTAAGGGACAGAGGTGCAGAAAGAAGCAAGAGACGTGTAGAAAGAAGCAACAGAGATGCAAAAAGGGGTAACGGGTAGAGAAAGTGGCAAGAAGGGTGCAGAAAAAAGCAAGAGAGGTGCAGAAAGAAACAAAAGAAGACCAGCAAGAAGGATCAGAGGTGCAGAAAGAAGCAAGAGGGTTACAGAAAGAGGGAAGAGGGGTGCAGAAAGAAGCACGAGTGGTGCAGAAAGAAGCAAGAGAGGTGCAGAAAGAAGCAAGAGTAGTGCAGAAAGAAGCAACAGAGGTGCAGAAAGAGGCAAGAGGGGTGCAAAAAGAGGGAAGAGGGGTGCAGAAAGAGGCACGAGCGGTGCAGAAAGAAGCAAGAGATGTGCAAAAAGAAACAAAAGAAGTGCAGAAAGAAGGAACAGAGGTGTAGAAAGAGGCAACAGGGGTGAAGAAAGAGGGAAGAGGGTTGGAGAAAGAGGCAAGAGGGTGCAGAAAGAAGCAAGAGAGCTGCAGAAAGAAACAAAAGAAGTGCTGAAAGAAGAACAGAGGTGCAGAAAGAAGCAAGAGGGGTGCAGAAAGAGGGAAGAGGGGTGCAGAAAGAGGCACAAGCGGTGCAGAAAGAAGCAAGAGATGTACAAAAAGAAACAAAAGAAGTGCAGAAAGAAGAACAGAGGTGCAGAAAGAAGCAAGAGGGGTGCAGAAAGAGGGAAGAGGGGTGGAGAAAGAGGCAAAAGGGGTGCAGAAAGAAGTGAGAGGTGCAGAAAGAAACAAAAGAAGTGCAGAAAGAAGGAACACAGGTGCAGAAAGAGGCAACAGGGGTGAAGAAAGAGGGAAGAGGGGTGGAGAAAGCCTACTGCCAGTAGGTAATATATATAAATTATATATATATATAAAAATTATATATATATATATACACACATCACCCGTATAAAAAAACAAGGTACATGGTCAAAAATAGCCAGCTTAATTTAACAGCTTGAGGTTAGAGGGCTATCCGGATTAAAATGTTCATCTAACTTCTCCTCCGGCATTAGCTTTACATATTAAAAGGCTCACACGGGTGCCACAAAGTCACAATGCACGGCTTCAAATGGTGTGCAAAGCGTTGGCCAGTCTTCATATGCATCTGAAATGAACACACCCTTTACATCTCAAAGATAAACTGCATAATCTGATCTATCCTGTGATTGTGCTCCCAAACAACAAATTTACAAAGACGACAGCTAATCCATATTTAAAGAAAAAAGCAAAAGTTTAAATAATTATCTTGAAAAATGCTAACTTTGTTGGTGATGTTGAAAAGGAAATTGCTTGAATTTCACGACTGGTGTAATATGAATGCACGGCAACGTCAGCATTATTTGCGTATCTAAAAAAATGTACAAATAAAGCCAGGATTTCATTTAGCCTTTTTTAAAAAACATCAATCAATCAATCCTTTTGTAGAGCGCACTAATCACCCGTGAGAGTCTCAGGGCGCTGGGGGGGGGGGGTGCAGCTACTGCTCGAACAGCCAGGTCTTGAGAAGTCTCCTGAAGGTCAGCAGGTCCTGGGTCTGTCGCAGCTGTGTGGGGAGGGTGTTCCACGTCTTGGCGGCGAGGTAGGAGAAGGATCTGCCGCCGGTGGAGGTCCTGTGGATGCGTGGGACGGTGGCGAGGGCCAGGTCGGCAGAGCGAACCTGGCGGTTCGGGGTGTAGAAGATGAGACGTTTGTTGAGGTATGCTGGTCCGGCGTTGTGGAGTGCTTTGTGTGCGTGGGTGAGGAGCTTGAAGGTGATCCTCTTGCTGACTGGGAGCCAGTGCAGGTCTTTCAGGTGGGCAGTGATGTGTGTGTGGCAGGGTATGTCGAGGATGAGGCATGCGGAGGCGTTCTGTATGCGTT
The DNA here is from genome assembly GCA_963921515.1 of Calotriton arnoldi. Lineage (NCBI taxonomy): Eukaryota > Metazoa > Chordata > Amphibia > Caudata > Salamandridae > Calotriton > Calotriton arnoldi. The sequence goes on from CAWUFW010019375.1 coordinate 118,100, forward strand.
GGAGTCTCTTCTGGAGTTTGGCCGTGGTTCCCGTGTAGAGGGCGTTGCCGTAGTCCAGTCTGCTGCTGACGAGGGCCTGTGTGACCGTCCTTCTGGTTCCAGTGGGGATCCATCTGTAGATCTTGCAGAGCATTCAGAGGGTGTTGAAGCAGGAGGAGGTGACAGCGTTGACTTGCTGGGTCATTGAGAGCGATGAGTCCAGGATGAACCCCAGGTTGCGTGCGTGGTCGGTGGGTGTGGGTGTGGCTCCCAGGGCGGCTGGCCACCAGGAGTCGTCCCAGGCAGAGGGGGTGGATCCGAGAATGAGGACATCAATTTATCATGTCAAAATATGCTAGGATGATAAAAGTCAGTCGGTATCGGTATATGCACATAAAAATACCTATCATGCTAATATTAAATGAGCCAATATAGTTGAAAGAAACGTATAAAAGCAACCTTGCATATGCACAAAGGGCCTCATTTACAAGAAACTGACACATCGGCATTGAGGCGTCAGTTTCCTTGTGCCTGCGCCAAATGTCCTTGCGACATCATGGATGCGTTGTATATACAATACAGGGCTCCAAGGTGCAAGGATTTATCAGATGCGTCACAAATTCTGACACATCTTTTGGCGCAAAAGTGACGCATTGCTGGAGTTGGTCGCAAAACTGACGCAACTCCAGCAATGCGTCAGAACACATAGGCGAGTCCCATTGTAAAAGCCATGCGTCAAGGATTTTAACGCAGTCAAGTTGTACAGTGATGCAGTGAAATGTTGTAAATTTCAGTGCGCCACTTCTACGTGGCTTTTTTTGCATGGGAACACCTACCTTGCATACATTATTCCTGGCACAGGTATAATGTGGTGCAGGGATCTACAAACGGACATATTGGACCCAATGCCTCAGTTTGTAGATATGGAGCAGTGTGGCACATTGATTGCTCCGCTGATGCGTCAAAAAAAGTGGCAGAGTGGCGGCGCAAGCTCCTCGTAAAGGAGGCCCAAAATATGCAAGTGATGCTCTTTTTACTTTTTGCACCAAACTGTACTTCCCCTTGCTGTTGGTAAGGGCATTGGGAGCTGTCTTGTTTGAATCACATGAATTAAAACCTTTCAAGACCTCTGTTGACTCACATGCTATGTCGGTAGCTACTCACCACACGTTTTACCCTGCATTCTGATGACAATCTTCCCAAATATGTCCTTGGGTCTGGCCTATTAATATGTCTGTTCTATTTACAAAACATCTGTAGGAAAAATTCTTAGTCACTGAAAAGCAATAAATACAGCAAGTGTGATGACAAAATGAGTGGTATGCTGCAGGAGGCAAGGCACTGCCCCTCAAGAATATGCAGTCCCTCTCCTCCTTGCTGGAGTAGTAAACAACTCGGACATGTGGTAACAGTGGCATAAGCTCATGACAAGAAGCTTAGTTTCAGAACATTTTGAAGCTCTAGACAAATCTAACCACTTAACCATAGAACATTTCAATGTAAACACGTTTGAACAAATATGAACATCAACCTGCTTTTTTTTTTAATAATTGTTTTTATTAGAACGAAGATCAATATCAGTCACATATAAAACAGCAAGCATTACATAATCAGATATATGTTGTCTACAAAGTATCCAGAACAAAAGCTCGCTTTCAATCAGCCATTCATATCCTTCCTGTTCCATCAGTTTTCTGCCATCTCCATTTCAGTGGCATGCGAGACGCACATATCACCCCTGTATACATTCCACTTTCCCCATTTCCTATCCCATTTCTTGGGGCAACCTGTAGATTTGAACACCTCTTTTTCTGCGACCATACATTTATCTAGGTCCCTCACCCAGTTCCTTGATGATGGGATGTCAGCTGCTCCCCACTTCATAGCTATGTTACGTTTTACCAAAGTACATCCTAGGGTAACCCACTGTTGTCCCACCCCGGTGAGGTCTGTCGCTTCCCATATGTTGAGGAGCCCCAATCGTGGTCAACCTGCTTTTTCAAATGAAAAATATGACTGCTTGACACAGCCGGGATTTATGTACTGAATGAAGAGAGTGGTGGGAGGGGCGGGAGCAGAAAATCACACAGGCATGAGAGCGCACATGGCCTGGGGAGGTGCAGCTGGACCAATGAGGGGCCCACGACAACTGCCCTACCAGGAGGCAGAACCGAGAGTGGGCAGCAGCTGAGCCCAGGAAAACACTGGGTGCTGATTGGTCTGCTTGGCTTGAAGAGACCAATCGGCGGGGGTGGGGGCTTATGGAGTTGGCTAAGTGTCCTTTAGGGACGTGGAGGAGTTTATACAGTGGGCCTTTTCCAGAAAAAAACTAGATCTTGGGTGCAAAACCATATTAGCGATGTTTCTCACTATGCGAAATTAGCAGGCATCAGTGTCCCAGCTGATACATTTTACTGTAGGGCAGCCATGAAGGAGTTTCAAAGCATCTGCACACATAGGCATGAGCTACTACTCTTTTGAGCGGCTTTTTCCCTGGCAGTCTTTGGGGCATTGAGGGTCAGTGAACTGGTGGCCGCAGTCAGGTTCAACCCTGAGTCGGCCTGCTTGAGAAGGAGTGGCCTGCACATTTAGGACAGTGCCATGACCATATATTTACATAGATCAAAGACAGATCAAGAGGGCAGAAGCCACACATTCCTTTTGCATAGATGCCATCATGACAGCTGCAGTCAGCGGTCTGGAAGCAAAGCACATCAAACAGACAGGCCGATTGGCATCGGGAGTCTTTCAGAGTTATAGCCGACCTAACTTAAACTAGGTTTTCTATCAAGACTGGTACCCTCGGTCAGGTACACAGTGTGTGGATCCTGGGACACTCGTTTGTCACCAGGGCACAGCGGTGGGGGGGCAGCGCAAAGGAATAATGAAGGAATGTGGCTGCGCAATACGAAGGTCTCATGGATGGGCAAGCCAGTTATGCTATGAGAACACCTGCTGCCTACCGTTCAAGATGCAATAAAGTGCAATGGGAAACCTGACGCATTAGTTGTGCATCTGGGAGGGAATGGCTTGGCCAACCTGGGGCGTAGGGATTAAATCGAGGCCAAGATAGCAGGACTGACAGCTGTTGTAAGACTCATCAGACCAGCAGAGCTAGTATGGTCTGAGATCATACCACAAATCGTATGGAGGGGGGCTTTGGATACCATAGTAGTAGAGAGGTCAAGGAAGAAATTGACAACACCATGTCCAGAGTGTGGAAGGTTAATAGGTGGAGTTTTGTGAGGCATGGCCTCATTAACCTTAGAACGTAAGGAAACTACAAACCAGATGGGGTACACTTGTCGGAAGTTGGTATGGGCCTATTCCTCCTCAACATTGGGGGGGCTCTTGAGTTACTAGGCTTAAGCTAGGGAGCATCAGGAGCGAGCAGGTGCGGGAGCTGCCTGACATCTTAAACCACAGGTAGCATGGCAGGTACGGCACAAAGGGACAGCAGAAGGAGCGCAATAGCCAAAGGTGGAGCTGCTAAAGCGTGTGCCCTTGGGATGCCTTACAGCAGGGGCACAGGGTGCAGGCCATGGTACACCATGGGATTAGCAGATGGCAGACACAGCACTTGCAGCCCAGGTCAGGCACGAGGGCCACCCAAAACACTTGGCAGCAAGGTGTAGCCTAGAGCCCGCGGGAAAGGTGTTAGACCCTTGCTGAGAAGGGTCATTTGTTTAGAGCGCTGTCACTCGGTGCTGTTATGGACTAAGAACTGGACTTGAGCTACATACAATTAGGCAATGATGACATTATGTTTGGTTAAACTTGATCTGTGTGTTTTGTTCTTGAAATATGTGAATAAAGAGAAGCTTTTTTTTGCACCATCAGAGGCTTGTTTCATCTGTTAATCTCTTCCGCAAGGGAAGGTGAGATGCATGTATCGGGTAGGTAGCTCGAGGGCACTCATCTGTGTAGGAGGGGTTAGCAATACCAGTGCAGGTGGGGAGAAAGAAGTGCATGTACGAGGCAGTATTGTGGAGTGCAAGGCTGAGAGTGGAGGGTGAACAGGGAGATCACAAGGTGCTTGAGAGGGGCAACGACACTGAGTGGGGTGAGAGGGGCAGAGAAGCATACAAGGGAGACAGCTGAAAACACATGCACTTTCATAGAGTTCCTCACAAGAAAGAAAGAGACAGTTCCCAGAAAGAAAGCACTCGTGAAAGAATGTAAGACGGCAGTCATGCTCGATGGGAGAGACAAAACATAATGGGTAACCTAAAACAACTAAAGCCAACAAATAAAAAGCAAACAAATGTGAGTGAAAAACCGTAAAGCCAATGCTAATGCTTTTAACTTTTCCCCATAGTTTTCTCAACCAGATATCTGCACTGTCTGGTGGGCTTTGGCCTACAAGGGGGAATTTAATGGCTGAGGAATGGATAAGGGATCAGGGTTAAAAAGGTAGGGGAGGTTAGAGGTAAACAAAGGTAATGAATTTTAAGATTTCAGGGTGGGGTAGTGGTAAAGGGAGGCAAGGTATAATCAAGGTATATAAGCAGGTTGAGGTAAATATTATCTTCAAGGCTCTAACTTCTGTTTTTTCTGATTTTAAGTAGCAGAAACAAGAGTATGCAGTTCCTAGGTGGATGGGGGAACAGGGTACCAGGTGTCCACAAGGGGAAAAGGGTGGAAGTGAAGTAGCTGCAATTAGGAGCTAGGGCCCTCACAAACCACGGGGTGTCATGCTTCATCATCAGGTAGCTCCTCGTTGGGCCGGTGCTGCAATGCCCAACGGGCCCCGGGAGGGGGCTCTTTGCCGGAGGTCTTCTCTTTTTGCCAATGTGAAGTTTAAAAAGTAGTGGGGCATATGTGTGAAGAGTAGAAGGGATGGGAAGGGGTGAGTGTGAATTAAAAATAGCTATCGGAGTCCCACAGAATATTTTTATTGGTTGTGTTCCTATGCTATAATAGAAACAAAAGACTATGGAGTCGTGACTAAAGAGGGGGGATTACACCCTCTCAAGCTCTAGATTAGGTGTGTATAGTGAGGGTGGTCAACATGGTTCATGCCTTTTATCGTCCAGGGGATCTTGGCATTTCATCAGGACCAGGAGATCCTCATCTACTCTAGTAAGGACGGTGTGGGTATGTGTCTGTAAGGTGCCGTCCCCTATGGTTTGGACTTGTGCGGTTGTCCTGCGTGAAAGTGAAAATAATATATATATCTTCTGGAATCACCTGGGGGGAAAAAAACAAGCATCAACATGGTTAAACAACCACAGTAACATATAATCGGGAGATCAGGTACCCAATGTTGGGTAGAGCACTGTTGCAGAACATCTTAAAAAGGTGGTCGATAATACAAGGAACAAAACATTTGTATAGATTCGATATGTGGAGATTAGGTCCATATTGGTACAGAGAGATCCATTCCTTAATCAATCATGCAGGTAGTCAATATCTAAATGGCAATACCGCTGGTGAATATGCCCTTTAAAAGGGACTGTCCGCAGGGGGTGGTGGGAGGTGTGCCCCCGTAGGAGTGTCCCAATGCATGTGTCTCTTATGTCCCTGCAATGGAATAGATTGTCTAGGCTATATGTGGACTCACCTAGAAGGGGCGGAGGCTACTGGCCCCAGCAGAGATGTCTAGGATTCTGGCAAATTGGTGAGACCGGAACCTTTAACGAGATGTGTAAATTAGGAGCCCGGGGGGGGGGGGGCGTCGTGGATAAGGACAGATCGGAAAAAAGGAGCTTGTGCAGTGTCTTAAGTAGAAGGTGACTGTAGATATCTACTGCCAGAAATGGCTGAATAGCCATGGTGAGGAACAGGGCAAGAGCCCTGAAAAAAATGAAGTATCGGTGGATGACTGGCACAGACCCTGATGGTTGCGTGATACGGGACCAAAAGCAAGCACAAAGGGTGAGACTGGTTAAACTCATCTCACCGGCTCCCAGGTGCATGCAGCCGCTTATCTATACTCTTACTCATATTGGAGTTCTTTGTGGTGCGGGACCTACCCGCGTCCGGCCATCACTGGAAGTGCGGGTGGCCCACTGAGAGTGGGTCTTAACTCAGTTAGGTACTGCATGGTTGGCAGAGCTAGAACACACCCGAAGTATCTGGGGAGTCGTTGCCTGGGCGCCATGTTGGAATTCCAAAAGTGGGTGCCATCTTGTAGTGGTGACTCCAGGTACACAGGGGCATCTCTGGTATGGAAGTGTGCAGTTAAATGTTCATTGCTCCTAAAAAATTAAATTAAGAAGCAGGGAAGAATTATAAGAAAAAACGTAAGGGCCTGTAGGATTCACAGACTCAGAGTCTCTTGTCATGTGGCAGTAGATATTGGGTGCACACCCGCAGGGGGGCAGAAAAAGAGAGAGGGGGCTGGTACAGTAGTCTTGATAAGGCCCCGAAAGTGCATGCTCTACTGTGGGAGCTGGGAATATAAGAAACCTCAAGGGTTGCTGCGAGGGGATGTCAGGAAAGGGAGAGTGAGACCCACTAACACTGACGGTGGATCCAGGTGTAAAATCGGTGTTGAGGGGGAAACCAAATGATAGGTATGGTACTGGCTAAAATATGCGGTACAATGGGTAACCGGGGTAGTCCCAGTGGAGCGAGGACGGTACTACACCACCTCGGCTGGGAACCGGTCAGGAAGGAGAGTGGGATGGGAGGGGCAGGGACACATGCGGTGACTATGGTACACCAAAGTTACTTAAATTGTAGGGCAGGGGGTCGTGTTACCATGACACCTCCACCCATGATATGTCATCATTGAGTCCTGTACGATCTGTGGCAAGTCGGTACACCCATCGTTGCTCTTTGGAGAAAAGGGCCTGTTTAGTTATGTTGGCATGAGCCTCAAGTATTGTCCATTGTATGTCTTCCGGTGTGGCCCATTTCTGTGTAGGGGGTGAAAGCATTTTTGTCGTTGTCTTCCCGCACCTTACAGTGTTGCAGTGTTCTGTTATTCTGGTTTCCACTGCCCTTGTTGTCATCCCTACATATCGCTTCAGACAGGGACATGGAATGATATATATGCAGTTTCTAGTGTTACAGTTTGCATGAGACTTCTGGATCCAAACATCTGTGGCACTCAGATCGACCTGTTTAGAGGGTTGTGTTAGAGGACACACACTGCATGAGCCACAGTGGTAGTGGCTTGTCACAGGAGGGAGGCCCCACAGAGGTTGTCGTTGCTTGGGTTTTTGAATGGGTGGTCTAGTGTGTACAATGATGTCCTTAAAGTTATCATTTCATTTGAAAGCAAACAGTGGGATGGCGGGGGACATGACTCCTGTGTGTAGTATAGCCCAGTGCTTTTTAATGATCTTTTGTATGTAGTTAGAGTGAGGTGTGAAGGATGTGACACAGGTGATCATATCAGTAGGTACCCGCTCACGTGGTTCTAAAAGTCCCTCTCTAATGTTGTTTCTCGTTCTCTTGTAGGCCTTTTGAGCCACATTTTTGGGGTATTGCCTCGACACTAGATTGGAATTCAAGGATTGATTTTGATGTTTGTAATCATAAATGGTGCTGCAATTGCGGCGCAGTCGTAAGAACTGCCCAAAGGAAAGGTTGTCACGTAAATGTTTGGGAGCATGACTATCATACCTGAGTAGGCTGTTGCTGTCCGTGGGTTTTTTGTATGTCTTAGTCTTGGGGTGTCCTTCTGTGAGTGAAATCAGTAGGTCTAGAAACGTTAATTCTGTGGTGGAGAGATTCTTGCTAAACCTCAGATATGGGTCTAGTGTGTTCATCCATTCACAGAAATCCAAACAGGTAATCAAGTTACCCTGCCACAGGATGAGTATGTTGTCAATATACCTTCGCCAGACCAAATTATTGGTCTGGTAGGGGTTGTTCTCACCCAGGACGTGCTTTTTTTTCTAAATCGGCCATATAGAGACAAGCCAGACTTTTCTGATTTTAAGTCATGAAGACAGACAAAATTTGATTTCACTGTCTGTATTTCTTTATAAAAATGAAAACAGAGAAACTGCATGATTTTTCTAGTGTCTCGCCTTACTATCTGTCAAGCCAATAGCTGAGCTTAGTGACAGCATTGACATTCAGTCAGCATGTCTGATGACAGCTTCTTTGACCCTGCACTCACATATGTAATGGTGTGGGTGCAAAGAAAAAGGATACCCTCATTTTTATCGAACCACATATGCATTCAAATGGGAGGAGGGGTCTTTGAGAGCATGCCGGTGCATATTTAACACCAACATGATCCATATTACAGAATATGCCATGCAAGCATCTGTGCCACTTCTCTAATAACAAAGTGCAACGGGTGATTGCAAAGCAGGCACACTGATTCATTGCACCTATAGGGCACTTTGTAAAATATGACCCCTAGAGGCAATTCTCTCTCAGGAATTCTTCTGTGCAGTGATCAGGGGCATTTTTCCCCTTGTAGTGGGTCAAGCAAAGTGATTTAAAGAGTGAAACAGTCAATCGGGGGAGGACCCTGACAGCAAGGGAGTTGGTCATTTTTCCTAAACCCTGCTAGTGGTCTCTAACACCCACTCAAAAGTGCGGGAAGAAGCACTGTAATAGGTTTTATCTGAATTATGCCAGATTACAACTCTGGCTCGTAGCTGAGAAAAACTAGCATCCCTGCGGCCCGGCTACCCTAGTTTCTCAGAGACCTTGGGGCACCAAATCAGAAGATCTCTGAGACCATCCCCTAGGCACTACCACTTCCAGTAGTGCGGCACAACCTTACTACCCAACAGATTGCCCCACACAGGCCAACCGCAGTGGACTGCAGTCTCGGCATCCAACTGAGCACAGAGCCATTGTGTTTACATCCGATTAACAACACCAAGTCTCTCCCATAAGGTATAAGAACCTCAGCACAAAGTACTCCTGATAAAAACAAATAAGGGTGCTGGTGGGGGCTGCGGTGCAGCATAGAGAGACCCCAACCACTGACTGATGGCAACACCATTTTGAAACAGAAATGGTACAGCGTTATGGCAACATAGGCCCCACTGGAGGCAGCCACATTTGTCTATTGAGGGATTTATAAACACTGCCTCAGCCTTGCAGTAATATCCTGGTGCCACCTAGGGGTGAACGCAATCCAGTGCAAGATATTTTGTTCTCATAATCACTCCTTTTGAGTCAACTGCTCAGTGCCAAAGTCTATCACAATCACTAGATAATCTATCCTGGCCAACAATAAATGTCTAAACAAAAAGCAGCAACGCAAGTACTTTTTTTAGAAGCCTTGAAAGGAGTCACAAAGAATAAAGAGTCCCTCGCCTCCCCAACAGCCACATCAACAACAACTCTGGACAAGCTAATGGCCAAACCTAAAAGCATCAAAACCTCCCTGGTCACCATCGAACAGTGCACCATGGACATCAATAAGTAATTTAAATTGCTTCACGGTGAACTTGCCACTTTTAAGACAAAACTTATTGAAACAGAGTGCAAAGTGGACAACATGGAGACTAAACTAAACATTTGATCAGACTGGGTAGACAATATATGGCATCTGAAATGAGAAGTGATCTAAATACAAGATAACACATGGAGGGACAATATTAGAACTTTTTGCATTCCAGAGTCTGAAAAAGGAGACAACATGATTAAAATTCTTATGCTATTGATGCTGAAAATAGTCTCTATAAACTTTCAACCACCTTTAGAAATGCAAACGGCTCATAGGCTCTGCCAATAATGTTATCATAATATCTCATGATGCTCCCCGACCAAATATTGCCTGCCTGGGGAGGGCCACACTTGAATGATACTCCAAGCAGTGTAAAATATTGAGTAAAAAATATCGTGAAACAACAATATTGTGTCAAGAATATCGTGATGTCAAAAATATTGAAGTAAGTATATTGTTTTAAGTGTTATTTTTAATATTGTTGTAAAAAATAACCTTTTTTAAATTATTGTTGTATGTTATATCATTTTTAAGTTTATGTAGTATTTAATTAGTTTTGTATGTTTTTGACAATTTTCCATTTGTAATTAATTTATTGTAATTTGTGAATACCAATTTTTTGACATATAAATTAATACTTTTATACTTTTTTAATGTTATATGAGATGGATGTTGGATTCATAGGGGAAAGATAAAAGTTGAAATGTTTTAAATTAAATATATAATTTTATTTTAATATTTTTTGTTTGATGAGACTATAATCTGAAAATATTTTTCAAGTGATGTTGAATTTTTTTATATTGTTTCAATAATATTTGATGTAAAATCTAGTACAAAATAATGCAAATTAATTTTTTGAAGTTTTTTTTAATTTATAGTTTTTCATTTTAAGTGTGTTATGTTAATAATGACGTTTTTATTAGATGTTCATAGAATTTTCATATTTAAGGTTTAATATCAAGTCTAAATTATTTATATGTGATAATTTATATTATTTGAAATGTTTAAATTGTTTTATATTTTTCCAATTTTATAAAAAATGTAATAATAAGCAAATTATTTATTTGTTACTATATATGTGTTGTTGATTATTTATACATGTTTATATTATATGAGTTAACAATTTATTGCTTTCCTATTGTTATTTTATCGTTTTATTTTTTAAATTACCGCTGAGGTCGGCTCATCGGAAAGCCAACTCGTAATACGGACGGCAGTGAAACTCATCTGTACCCCCCTATGGCAGCTGTTTTTCCCCGACCGCGATCTCACACGTCTGCAGTATGCTGCCAGTGTCGGTGGGTCAGCAGCAATCTTGGCAATCACAATATGCCCATCTCGAAATACGGCGGTCAGACTGCTGAGCTCGCAATGGTCCGACGGCAGGTACGGCGGTTCCGGGACCGGCAAACTTGTAATAAGGCCCTTAGTTAAAGTAAGCTATTGTGTTACTTTTGATTTTAAAGGTTAGTTAGTAGTAGTTTGTGTTCTGATGTTTAGTTGTTTTGTGTATTAGGCCTACATAGAGTTTAGTAGTAGTGTAGTGTTCGTTTAGATATTGTAATGTTATAATTTGTGTTTATTACATTTGTAATGTTATGTTTATGTTGTATTTGAACAAAGTGGTTTGTGTGGGTGGGTATTCTATATTTTTTTACAGGTTTACAGGTCTAAAGTCTTCCTATGGACTTGCGTTTTTTGTGAGGGGGATTTTGAAGAAAATAATTTGGTTTCTATTAAACCAATATTTTATTTTAAATATAATTTTTTTTTTGAGTTTCCTGGAGCATTTCTTATTTTTTTTAGATTTTTTGGAGTTCCTTATGACTTTGGATTACTTCTTTGGATTTACATTGGATGTTTTTACTTTTGCATTTTGTTTGGAATATTTTTAACTAAAATTTCGTTTTTTGGTGGATTATATTATGAGAATATCAGTATGGAGGAGACCTACAGCTACAGAAGTGTAAGTTTATTTAATTTATTTATTGTTGATGGAAAATGTTATATTTTTTCTTTATGTGTATTTCCTGTAATTGTAATGGATTTAATTATTAAATGAACTATTTTTACTTATCAGTATTATTTTCTACATTATTTCAGTTTTGTTTACTAATGTATAAAAATATATTGTTTAATATTATTTAAATTTTTTAAGTTGAGGTGCGTTGTACCTTTGTTAAGGTTTCTTGGTTACTTTGTAGGTATTTAGGTGTTTTCTAATAGTGATTTTACTATTGTTTCTAAGTAGCGTGCCCCTTTATAGTTTATAAAGATTCTAACTTTACATTGTTGCATGTCGTGCAATCTACTGGTTTGTTTACTTCCTTTAGGTGTAATTTGGATTACTGATTGTTATATTCATAGCTGTTGTGTCATGTGCCCAAGTTAGGCGTGGCAGGAATTAGTATCATTCTTGCATGTACACGAACCTTGGGGGATATGTACAAGGACTGGCGAAAAATATCGCTAACGTTAGCGGCAATTTTTTTATCGCCGCGAACCACCGCCGCATACTATCGCCATGTTAGCAACGTATGTACAAGCCGACGCTACATAGCGATAGTTTATCATGTCAGCGGAAATTGTCGACGTTAACAACAGCGTCACAGCGATAAAAATCTTGCCGCTAACGTGAAAAAAGTGGCGGCAGGCCAGTTAGCGGCCAGAAACTGCACACAAATTAGCGTGACGCCACTTTTTTTCATGTTAGGCGGGAAAAGCGACCACAAAACACCCGCAAAGTATCATAAACTGAGAAAAAAAAAAAAAGAAGCTGAAGAACCATGGATGAAGCTGGACCCAGTACTGCAGGAGACAACAACCCCCCAAACAGCCAGGAGGACCAGCCAGAGACCCAGGAGAAGGGCAAGGGGAAGAGGAAGAGGAAAACCAGATTCAGCCAGCAGGAAAACCAGGTCCTGATTGCGGAGGTGACAGAAAAACAACACCAGCTGTTTGTCAGCTCCACTGTGTCATTGGGGACCAAGAATGCAATATGGCAGTCCATCGCAGCCAAGGTGAATGCTGTCGGAGAGGTGAGGAGGACAGTGACCAATTGCAAGAAGCGCTGGCATGATGCTAAGCGCAAGACCAAGCAGAAACTGTTGGCCAATCGCAATGCAGCACTGCAGACCGGAGGTGGGAGTCCAGCACCACAGGAGGAGCTGGATGCATTGGAGGAACAGGTGTCCGCAGTCATCTGTGAGGAGTCGGTGGTTGGAGTGTAGGGGCAGGACACTGCTGAACATGACCAGCAACACGGTGAGTAACAACCAGGGACTGGGGGGATGGGGGTGGATGGGCCCAATGTCACTCATGCACAATTTAAAATCTACCAGTGCACAACCACAATGACAGTAGATCTTGTTCCAGATACTCTTGTCCCTGGGGGTATAGACACATATCACCCTAGTCAACAAATATATTGCAAGACACATATTGGTGGGGTCATAGAGTTGGAAATCTGCACAGAAAAGTAATTCTAAACATAGCCAAAGATTCATATCAGACCACAATATAAAGGCAACATGAAAGAGCAAAGGGGCACATGGCCTGGAGATGCGTCAGGCTGTCAAAATGGCCCCCTTGCCTCAACACCATGCACATACAATTTTTCTGCACAGGGCTGCATCTCTTTGACAACAATATGAGGATGCACTGTGAACGCGACAGGTTATGTGCATAAGTGAGCATGCCACCACCAATGTCAGCACCCATGCACCATTGTGCAAGGGTGTCTGAGGTGATTTGAAGATTGTATATGTGCATGAAGGGGGACCTTACTGCACATACACATTCTTGCACACAACTCAGACACCCGTGCACAATGGTGCATGTGTGCTGACATTGGTGGTGGCATGCTCACTTATGCACATTACATGTCAGTGCCTCACAGTGCCACTGACAATCTACCACCACGCACACGGGAGGCACATGACACATCAGAGGACGAAGATGTTGATGAATCTGCATCATTGCTAAGAAGAAAGCGGTAGAATTCATCTATGCCAAATGGACAGTTTTGCCTTGGATCTGTGCTTAGCATCATGCCCTGGAACATCATCTTCCAATGTCCTCAGCTACACACTGCAACACTCACCTTGGACCTCGACATGGACTGCCATAATTTGTGTTGTTCTGCCTCTTCCTCTGGACATGTTCCACCCAAAGGACTCTGTCAGGCCCTCCACTGGGCATATATGAAATGTGTGGGTTGTCTTACCAAGTACTGTGGCAGTCTTCACCAAAGCCAATGCACATGCAAATTAAAAACTGTCATTTACACAGATGTGTCTTTCTCATGACCATTCAGGTATAGAAGTCTTCAATAATTTTTGAGCAGCGAATCCATCCAAATGAACACCTAGGGACATATGATAAATGTTCATGTTCAACTGTGTCACAGATAGGCAGTGAGATGAATGGGCATGTGAGAACTAGCCATGCCCTCATTGCTCAAATACAACCTCCTTGCAATATCCCAACATTGCCCTCCGTATATGATGGCAATAGGCATGTGTGGAAATAGGTCCAAGTCTGTTGCATGCCACAAGTAGTGTCTCCATTTAGCATTTAAAACATGTCTCACATTGCAGATCTACTCACACTCTACAGGGTGGCCAAAGATTGTTGTGATGGGGCTCATTGCATGTCACATTCCAAGATAGAGCACACCATATGCACATAGATGAAGATTCGTAATGGCACATATTGACCACCCTCTATTGAAATCACAATGTCTGTTTCAGTGAAGTTGTGGTGGCAATAGGGACTTATCCAAAGTGCAAGTCCTCAGTCAGACACTTCCCGTGGCTTAACAATGCCTTGGAAATAAGGAACCCTCTCATGCTGTGCTCACTGTGAAAGGAGAGGGCAATGTGTCCAGGGATGTGTAGTGCACTGCACTTAGCACATAGTCAGATGCTGTACCACCATTTCAAGGGTGGCAACACTATGAGGCAATCACAAAAGTAACAGCTGGGAAAAGTGGGTATGACACTGGCACTACAGGGAGCAATGAATCATTTCCCCTCCTGTTTGCAGCAGAACTGTGTTCTGCCTCGTGCCATGCACATTTGATCCGCAAATTGAAAACATTGTGCATGGGCAGGAGGGTGAGCCTCCAGGCACAGGAACATCCAATTTCCATAATGCTGACACACTTGCACCACGCAGCAAGTGTGCCTATGTCTGAGCATGGTATATGGACTCAGCACAAGGCTCATGTGATCTGCAGGGTGTGGACGTAATCTGTGTAACACGGTGCATACATCCATCATCATGATGGACAAGAGTTGCAATGTCAATGTCTGCTCAAGGCCATGTTCCTACATTGTGTTGTAAATGGGCAACAATGTGCTGTCCAACTCTGTGAGTCACACATAAGATGTTCAACTTCACAAAAGAGTGTCCCTAGCCTAGGCCATTACTCCAACTTGCCACACTATAATGCCTGCAAGTTTACTGTGCTCAAATCAAAAGGATCCTGACACTATCCGTCCAGCTAAGTAACATGTCATGACCACACATACACATTCAAATGATTGTCCTGAGATTGAATAAGTTGTATACAAGGTAAAAAGCAACACTCCACACACCCACTCCAGACATTAGTGCAAACAGAATTCAAAAACACAAAAAATATATTAACAATTAACAAAATTAACTAACCTAAACTGACACTAAGCACTACTACAACTAACCTAATCTTAACTAACTCAAAAAAAATGAATGCTAATCTAAACTATCTAACTTAACTAATACTAAACACGCAACAACATATCTGAGACATCAACCCCCCTTCCCACCCTTAAGGCACATCAGAAGACAGGACAAAAACATCTCAGCTAAACATAAACTAACTACACAGATATCATACACAAATATATATTTTTTTGTATTTTTTAATTTTTTATAACAAGAAATACATCAACCCTGCACCCAAAGGAAAAGGAAACTTATCCCCAAATACTACAAGATAATAAATATAAAACTATGATAAAATCTAACACTACCTATTCCTGCACTACAACTACACTACCTAACAATTAAAAAACTTACCTATCACTAACTAATGAGAATAAATAATATTGGGGGAACGTAGAAAAGGGGGATGGCTCACTATTGGACAGTTCAAAATGGGAGACCCAGGGCACCCTTAATGTCCTGTAGGTGGGTGGTCTGCTCCGACATTTCACGTTCAGTATGTGCCAACCTAATGTTCATGTCCATGATCGTACGACGGTCACGCATGGTAAATGGGACCACCTGATCTGATCCTGCAGCTGGCATTGTAGCTTGTCCTTGGGGCTGTGAGGGGGCACCAGATTGTGTTCCTGATCCTGAGGCTGCAGCTTGTCTGTTTGTTCTTCCTTGGGGATGTGCAGAACCATGTCCATGTTGGGACCCACGCCTGTCGCCAGAAGGGCCCGGTCTGGCCTGTGTGTCACTCTGGCTGTATCCTTGGCCTACATTGGGCAACAACTTCCACCTACCAGCTGCACGGTCAGCTTGATACCTCCTTGACATGTTGCGGTATCCCTTGGCCACCTTGCGTATATGGAGATACCGATCCTTCCTGACCCTGAACGCATGGGCCTCCTCTGGTGACATGTTGTCTGTCAAATAAGAGCAATGACAAAATGTGAGTCATGATGACTATGTCACATTTCTCCATTTAACACATAAACACTAGGTCAGTGAAACCTGTGAGCCTACACTCTAACAAAAGATTGTGAAGTTTGTAAATAACATTGTACAATGCAATGTAGAATTAATGATCAGTTACAACATGTTGGCAACACTGACATGACAGTGCGTGGCATGTGACATGTAGTGTCACAACCCAATGAGACTGTCAGGGGCATATATACAAGCCCCTATCGCCACCATAATGTCACTTTCAGTGACATTATGGTGGAGAAAGGGGCTGCACCTTATGTACAAGGCAGAGTTAAGCCACTTAACGTGGCTTAACGCTGCCTTGTAGATAAGGCACCCTTTCACACTATGGTTAGTGTGAAAGGTGCATCCAGTGGGTGTTGTGTGGGGCGTTCCACCACAACACCCATTGTATTTGACGCTGCCCCCTATGTACAAGGGTGGCCTACATATGAGGCAGCGCCAGTAATAAGACCTTGATAATCCTGCTCATAAATTGGCAAAACGAGGAGAAGCAATGCATTTCTCATCGTTGTTGATTTTTCCATGTGTGCTGCCTTGTGCAGCACACATGGAAAAATCAAAATGCCATGTTTTGTATATGTACATGAAGGTGTGCCTTCCTGTACATAAAGAAAGGGGGATATCTACTAGGAAGTGGCGGAGAGTGCTGTTAACCTCCTTGGCTTAACGACACTCTCTGCCACTTCTGAAACACAAGGCTTTACCATATTCACAAGAATATGGTGCAGCCTTGCGTTTCCCCCTGCAATGGTGCTAGGTTTAACAACTTAGCGCCAATGCAGGCACCCTTGCACCAGAGTGCAAGGGTGTCTGTGTGCGGGGGAGGCTTGTTTATGGGTAGGAAGGTGTCCCTTCATGCACATGAACAATCCTGGAAAGCCCTACTGTCACTTTCACTGGTGCTGCATCAAGCATCACACATGGCAAAACAACATTAGGTGTCTGAACACTGACTTGTACATGAGGCGCATCCCCTCTCGCCACCACAAGTTCACAATAGGTGACGTAGTGTTGGCGATTGGGACAAACGGGGTTCAATCCACATTTTTAACTCTGTAGAAAAATTTGAAACACAGGACTGTACACCGCAAAATGTTACAACACATTCCCAAAAGTAACGCCCCCTGGAGTTAGATTAGTAATTGAGTTTTAATGGGGAATGTGTTGTAACGAATAGCGTCGTAAAGCCCTGCATTGTAAAAGGTATTGTGGACTAAAACATGTGGAGTAAAAGCATGCGTGGAAAATGCATGTGGGGTAACGTCACATATTTGCAGAGAGGGGCTTGTACATTTTACCATGAGTTAAATAAGGGGAATGAGCCCAAGGAGACAGCTTGACAACACCATTGCAGTGCCAAAACATGCAAATTACATCCATAGGCCCATCTTTGCTAGGTGGTGGGTGAACGTGCCATTGGTAGCCTTGGCTTAAAGCTACGCCTTGGTAATTTTTGTAAGCTGGCATGCAGCATACATACGCTAGTACTGTGCAGACCTGTGCCTGACACCGCACGGCCAGAAAAACACTACCTACTTGTGCATTAACTGGCCCACTTACACAGTCATCTCAGTCAAGGATGTACACCCATTCCATGTCTGTTCATACTCATCACCGACACCACTCACATGTCTCCTCTCCAGTCTGTACTCTCTGGAATCCCCATGCATGTGCTGTATTGACAGAACACATTGATATTTATTGCATGGGTATCACTGACTGGGGATGTGCAAACATACATCCGGTAGACATATGCATTCCTCCATCTCCACTTACTAATTTGTACACTCTTCACACTTCCAGAAAACCCCATCACACTGGAGTCAAGGTACATGTGATACACACTCACACTGCATAGTACTAAGGACATGATTTGATCCAGACATTCATCACATCTCACACTGACAACATTTAATGGGTGTACTCACCAGTGGCGTGTGGGTCCCTGAAGGCGTCGATATCCCCCTGTGTGATGAGTGGTCTTCCAGCTGTGAGACATAAAACGAAACGTGTGTTGGTAACCAAAAAAACAATTCACACATGTGTCCTATTCATCATCAAATTCATCACCAGCAATGTCAATGCTCTGTAACTGTACTGTTGCAGTTCATGTTGCATACATGATTGTGTCGAGTTTGGCTGTTATTCACACAAGACCTGATAATGCTGAGTTAGGCCAAACAAGACAATCATGCTTGCACATTCACACATTTTGCACAGACGACTTGTGTGACACATTCCCAAGGCCCCGTTTCCCCAAACAACATCATGTTCACCATGCTCTTTTGACAATAGCATCGCTGGAGATTGCACAAGGGTGTGTTGAAACTATTGATGGTGTATGTCACTCTGGAGATGTCATATGATAAAAGTTGAAAGTTACATAGCTCATACAACGTTACTCTAAACCGAGGTACAAGGGCAGCGTACATAGTAGGCAGCGCCAATATTAAATGTTAGCAAAAAGCTGATCCTATCTTTGCAAAACTCATAGAAAAGCATTACTCCTCATATTTTTTGTTTTTTACATGTGTGGTGCCTTGTGCAGCACACATGGAATGAGCAAAATGCCTTGGATTGTTTATGTACAGTAAGGTCACCCTTCATGTACATGAACAATCTTTGCCCTGCACGCAGACACACTTGCACTGTGGTGCAAGGGTGCCTGGGTTGGCACTACACTGCAAATGTTTGCAACAGCGCTGGTGGAAACGCAAGCCTGCACCATATGCATGTTGACATGATGTAGCATTGCAATTCTGCAGTTGAAAAGTTAGGCGTGAAGGCATGATGTCGAACGCCTCACTCTGCAAGTTTATTTTACATATACCCCATTGTGTTACAGACAGCATTTTTCATTGTTAATAAAAGTGTTTATTTAACTATTTTTGAGGTTGTACTTACCACCTTGTTGGCCAATGAGGACTCCAAGGTGGTCCAACATGTCACCCTCATGGCCAACGCAATCCTGCCATCGATGCTTCCATTGTCAGACAGTCCTGTCCACACCGAAAACCCGCAGCATCTGGCTCCTCACATGATCCCACCTCACCTTCCTCACACGTACCGCATAGCCCTGCAGGATCTGACCCCCACTTTCTATCATCAAGGGCAGGTAGTGCTTCACTAGCCAGAGGAAGCCCCCCAATGCTCCCTCCGACATCTTGCCCTCCCTACCCATACCCACCATCTCCCAGCACACACCTAAACCCACTCCTAAAAAATTAAAACCCAACTATATACCGCAACATTTATTAATTATCTAAAATACCCCTTGGACAAACATCCAACAACAATTAGTACAAGATGCAAAAAACAAGTAGGCACAACTGCACAAGACTTCACACAGACACTAGGGACAGTTCACAGGACACAACCACACTCTCAAAACCAAATTCAGCAGCACACAACACCAAACACCTCCAACACTCTCCACAGTCACAAGAAGTGTGCTCAAAAGAGAAAGTGAAAGTGCACAGTACTCCTCCAGACAACAGGATGCATGCTGACATCACTTCCTGTGTGTTTGCAGCCCATTTTTTGAGTTTGCAATCATTTTCTGCACGCAAATTGCCTTTTGCGGTAATATTCCGTGTTGTCACCTGTATTTAGCTATATTTTTCTATCACGGTTATGAAAACATTGTCTCATTAGCGTTAATGCGGCAAAAATCTGGATGCTAACTGCAAGTTGGTCCTCAGATGAACTGTATTTGCTGTAATTTCCTCTCTGACCCCAAAACACACCCTGAAATTCATCTCTGACCCCAACACACACCCTAAAATTCATCTCTGACCCCAAAACACACCCTGAAATTCATCTCTGACCCCAAAACATACCCTAAAATTAATCTTTGACCCCAAAACACATACCCACCCACAAACATTCAATTCACCATTAACAACCGCACAATGTTTAACTTTCACTTGTCAGATAGATGTACTCATGCAGAGTATGAACATGCACACAAGGTTTTAGTGTTGTGATGTTTACTAGCAAAAACTATGCTTATGTGCATTTTGCACAGTCAAAAATAATGCAGGGTAGTCATATTTTGACGTGGTTATGTGAAGAAATTGTGGATAATTCTGTCCCTTCGTGCTGTACTAGCAGCAGAAGCTGGGGTGTGTGCAGCATCAGCCTCTTCTTCTTTGTCATCCTCAGGATTGTCTGATTCATCCGGAACTTCAATCCATGGCGCATTGGTGCGGACACATATGTTGTGCAGCACACAACATGCCACGATGATCTTGCAGACTATTTCAGGGCTGTACAGCAGTCTGCCGCCTGAGATGTCGAGGCACCTGAACCGTGACTTAAGCACGCCAAATGTTTTCTCCACAATGGACCTTGTGCGTCCAAGTGCGACATTGTAATGTCTCTGTGCCTGGGTGTTTGTGGCTCTGAGGGGTGTCATCAGCCATGGAGAGAGTGCATATCCTTGATCACCTGTAACATAAAATGGAGAGATGTGTCCATTAGTATCTGTGCAGGCTGTGTTTGCAGAGTTTCTATTTTTGGGTGTGGGATTTGTGCTACTTCGGTAATTTGGCTTTGCCATGTGTAGCTTCAGACACTTTAACAGCATCAATGCAAATTACATTGCCTCCCAGCTGCTCGTCCCTCCCCCCTACCCTATGCTATGGCTGCAGCTGCGCATTTGCACCCCTGGTGCAACGAAGGCGCACAAAAGTCAAGCACGTCTGCGTCCGTCCGCGACCCGGCCATAACCGGTGCCAGGGACCCAGGATCCCATAACGTCTACCACTACGACTCATCCGCCGTCCTCGCACTCAAACCCAGAAGGAAGTACAACTTCCAACAGGCCACACTGAACACGACCCATGGCAAGTTCTCCTGCCACCACTGCCGCAAGACCTTCACCATTGCCACAGCCGCCAACACCGCCAACGCACTAAGATGCATACTCCTCACTGTGCGCTCCCTGCACATACACACCGTGGAAATCTTGTACCTCCGGGACACACTCTCACCCAACATCGCCTTCTTTACGGAGAGCTGGACCACCAACTCCTCTGCCCCTGACATCGCCCTCACAATCCCGGACCGATACAAGATCCAGAGGGAGGACTGCCCCAAACACCCGGCAGGAGTCCCCGCCATCGCGCATAAAAAATCCCTCTGCCTCTCCACCTCCAGCAACACATTACCGCCACGGAAGACCTACACTTCCAGGTCAAGACCAGCCCCAAATCCATACTCTGCGGCACACTTGCCTACAGACCCCCCCGGACACCTGGACCGCTTCACCAACACTTTCAATGAGCTCATCGCACCCCACGCCATCGCATCCATGGACTACATACTCATCGGAGACCTGGACTTCCACCTCAACAACAGTAACAACACCAACTCTACTACCCTCCGGATGAAGAGCTCACCAACATGGGACTGAAATAACTCTTAACCACAACGACCCACAAGGCAGGACACACCCTCAAGCCCATCTTCGCAAGACGCAACAGCGTAGACTTCAGCCACACCACACAACACCCATGGACCGACCACCACTGCGTACACTTCCTTGGCAACCAATCCAAGGTGGCCATACACGCAGCTTGCACCATGTAAAGGCATTGGAGCTGAGTCACCGATGAGCAGCTGGAATCCACCCACAACTGCAACACCCCCAACGCTGCAGCGGACGCAAAATGCGCTGCCAGGGAATTCCACACATGGATCTCCAACTATGCAGACAAACTCACCCCACCACGCAACTCCGACAGACAGCGCACCAGCTAAGCCGCCTCGTTCACCACCAAACTCTAAGATTACAGACACACCTGCAGACCCCTGGAGAAGAACATGAGAAACTGCAAGACACACGTAAAGTTCTAAATATACAAGAACGCCATGACCAAATTCCACCAACGCATCGGTAGCACTGAAAGGACCTTCATCCACAACAAAATAGTCACATGCTCCACCAACTCCACACACCTCTTCAACGTCATCCATGGCAGTCTGATCCCTTGGCTCCTGCTGGTGATGAATGATCGGATACAGTCAAGGGTGGTTCCTTGTATCCAATCATTTATCACCGGCAGGAGCCAAGGGATCAGACTGCCACCCTTCCTCTCAGAACCCACACAAATTCGACTGCGGAGTACCCCACGGATCATTTCTCAGCCCAACACTCTTCAACATCCACATGGCCCCCCTTGCCGCCCTCGTCCAACAGTACAGCCTCAGCATAGTATCCTATGCCAAGGACACCCAGCTCATCCTCTGCCTACCAAGGAGCCCACCACCACCAGACTCAACTTCCAGGAAGGAATGCAGGAAGTTGCAACCTGGATGAGCAACATCTGCATGAAATTCTACGCGGAAAGGACATAAGTCGTCTTCCTTGGAACCACCCCAGCGACATGTAACAACACCTGGTGGTACACCGTCCTCGGCAGCCCCCAACCCACACGGACCACGCCAGAGACCTGGGCATCATACTCAACTCCTCCATCTCCATGTACCCACAGGTCACCGCAGTCACCTCCAGCTACTTCAACACCCTCCGCATCCTCTGTAAGAGCTTCAAATAGATCCCCCCCAAGTTCAAGAAGACAGTCACCAATGCACTAATTTTGAGCAGACTGGGATACGGACACGCCCTCTGCGCCGCATGGAACAGTCTCTGCTCCGCTAGATCTTGACCATGCAGAACACCGCCACCATACTCGGGCTTGTGTTCACACTTTCCTCATAGGTCCTGACCCTCCATCTCACCTACTTGGTTCCCACCTCTCCCAGCATTTGCAGATGTGTGACAAAGGGGCAGGTCCATGGATGGAAGTTTGTCTACAAGGCTACCCCCAGGGACCGCAGACCCTTGGGTTCTTGTGTATGGTGGGTGTACATATTACAAGTATGTTGTATGACATTTGCTACATGTGCATTCTCACATTTGTGAGCTACATGATTGTGGACTTGAGGTGTGTGGTGTGTTCAGTTGGTACTTTCCTACTAGCAGTCTTTTTCCATAAGGGCCATTCTCAAACCGCTGGTTGATGATGGACTGCCAGAAGATGTAGGAGTCATGCACACTCCCTGGAAACTTGGCAACGACATTGGTGAACAAGCCACGGTGGTCCACGATTGCCTGCACGTTCATGAAGTGTGTGTGCTTCCTGTTCCGGTAAATGTGTACAGTGTCCGCAGGAGGCACAAGTAGGACATGGGTGCAGTTAATTGCACCCAACACATGGGGAAAGCCAGCAATGACATAGATGCCTTGTTTGGTTTCAAGCTGTTCTTGAGCAGTGTTGGGGAAGCGTAGGTGCTGTGGCATCAGGCTGATGATGGCATCCAAGACATTTGGGAGCACCCTTGAAAAGGATGACTGGGAGTCCCCCCCAACTCTGGCAGTGGTTGGTTGAAAGGTACCAGAGGCCAACATGTGCAGCACTGCTAGGAGCTTCGTCTGCGGAGGGATGTTGTTGCAATGCTGTGTTGGTGCCTGCAGCCTGGGGGCTATCTGGGTCAATATGCAGAGGATGGAGGACCTTTTCAGCCTGTAGTGGGCTATCACATCCTCTGGCGTTAGGTCTATCAGGGTGATGCATTGATGATAGACCCGCTGTCTTCTTTGGCGCTGCCTCCATGGTGGTCCTGGGGCAGTGGCGGTGGTTGTTGTGGTCTTCTTGGTGCTCCAAGCTGCATGAGTAGTACCTCCATGGCATCAATAGCTTGTCAAATGTGGTTCTGGGCTACTCTCCTTTATGTAGTGTTTTTTAATCTCCATTTTAAAGACCACCTTTTTCTGGTCTTAGAAACCAGCCGCTAACGGGCCTTAGCGGCTGATTTTTTAACGTATCGCCGGACCGGGCGATCATTGTAAATATTGCAAAGTGGGGTTAGCGGCGTTTTTTGCACGGGAACGCCTACCTTCCATCTCATTGTCGTTATATATCGCTAACAGAAGTGGCGATCGGAAAAACGGACGATCTCGCCAGTAAACTGTCGCTAACCGCGGTTAGCGGCAACTTGTACATACGGCGATAAAAAAAAGCCTCCGTAGCGTCAGAAAACTGACGCTACGGCGGCGTTAACTCCTTGTACATATGCCCCCTTTTTTCTTGAAATTGCCTTCTCTTTGTCACACATTTTGCATTTGTGACGTTTGGACTACTTTTACAGAAACATCGACCTTGCTGACACAGAACACTTTGTGAGAATATTATCACACTGCCTTGGCATTAGTGCAAGGCCTCTCACATGCATAATACAAATGTTTATTATTACATCCATATGGTGACACAGCTATCTGTAGAACACAAACAATGATTGACCAATCACAATCTCGGCCTGAGGCAAGGATGCCATTTTCTATATATAGCCTTTTGTTTCCTAACCTTATCAGAGGAAACACTTCTGCTGATCCCAAGGGGTCCCTGTATGCTGAAGCTTTGACTGAACAACTGATTGACATCTCCGTGAAGGGTGTCTAGTGTGTGACCAAGATGGTGTCATACACTCTTACCCACTAGATAAAGGGGTTAGATCATCCAGAAGGGGGTTTTCTTGGCAATCCATACATTCTCACCCTAGACATGTAGGTTAGGGTTAGCATCCTAGGGGTGCGCTCAATTTTTATAGTCTTTTATATGTATGCATATATAACCTGTCTCAACAATATGGTGGAACTCTTTGTTTTATTGTTGACACTCATTATAACTTTTATCTGTTTCTGCCTATTAATTATCGCAGCCCATATATTCCATACAAGAATCAATATGGTTCAATAAATATTGAAAATGCCCCTCTGTGTATTCTTTGTATATTTCTCTGAGCGAAGGAAAGAACGAGTGACTGAGCGAAAGTTTAAAGTCAGTCACTACAGTTCCTGAGGGAACAGAGTTGTCTTGATGATTGGTTGCCAGAACTGTTCACTCCCTGTTAAGGTTTAGGGGGGTTAAGAGTGGCACTGCAAGCTAGCTGGTCCAAGGAACAGCATATCCTCTGGGGGTGGATGGAATCAGTCTCGCACCATTTTAAGTTTGTCACCCGCAAACGCGCAGTTTCTACTGATTGGTGGAAACTACACGACATGGCGCCGCTAACATTGGTTGGTTTCTTATTTAGTATAGATCAATTGAGTAACTCAATTGTGCTTCCTCAGGGATCCCTACACATATTTTAATCTTTCAAAAAGGATACATCCTTGGTGGTAAGGAACATCCTCCTCGGCTGAGTAGGTATAGCCTATGTATTGACCGCTGGTAAATTCAAGCTTGAAAGGATATTGTTCTCACTGTGTTAGCCAAACTCTGTAAATTAATTTCTTACAAAACATGGCACAGAATATTTCCGATAACTGAAGACATGCAGTCACTAAAAATTACTTCAACATGGCCTCACTCTAGATGGTGGGGATATTACCTTTGTGATACAGGCACACAAGGCATTTAGGATGGAGGAATTTTACTCATGGGTTAAATTTCCTGCTGTGGATGATGCTACATGGCTATTTCACGAATATGAGGTTGGTGAAATACAAGACGAATATACTTCTTACGAGGGATAGAAATTCCACTAACTTACCAGGAGCATACCAGTTGGTTTAAAGGCGCCCTTCCCCATATTATAGAAACATGAGACTGGGCCCACTCAGGAATAAGGGGGCGACATCGCCAGTCCTAGCCGGATACATGCTGCATCCCAATGTTGATCAGTTGACCGCAGGCCAGTTACGGGGATTATATAATAATCTAGTAACAATAAACAGAAGTCTTACACAATTTGTAATGCAAACATTAACACTCGCCCCTACATGGACTGTTCAAGCTGTAGCACCACAGTTAGCTACACCAGGCATGAGCCCTCAAACATTGAATACAGTCATGGGAAAAATACCCACCAAAAGGGAAGAAATTCCATTTTGGAACGCACAAAAAACAAATTGGCTTGAAGCAATATTTCCCGGTACGGGCCGGCAGGAAAAGCATAGGATATTCACAATTTACTTGCTAATGAGGATAGATCCTCCAGTAGAAGATTGTGCCACCTGGGGTGCAGTCTTTGCTGCAGTATATACCAGAACACATGGTACCCCTTCACTGGCGGTGTTACCTGAAGTGTTAAAACGAGGGCAGAATGAGCACGGAGAAGGACAGGCCCTAGACTTAGGGATGAAACTGATGGGCAGTTTTGCCGCAGTATTCGCCATAATATTGACGAACATAAAAGGGGATGCAGTTGCCTTAGCTACACGCCAATGCCTGAGGGATTCGCCTTCTGCACAACAGGAGCGCGAATTGCCTAAAGTTATCGAAGAAACCTATGCTACGCTGGGTAGAGATAATTTGGGAGCCAGACCAGGGAAACCACAGGTAAAGAGTAATTCTGAATAGAATAACTCTAAGCAAGCACCCAATTCTTCCACAAAGAAAAAGGGGGATAACAAGAAAAATAAAGAAAAAACAAAATCACGGAGTGGGTCTCCTACATAGGAATCTACTGAAAATGTTTACAACTTACGTAACCGTGGTACTGTTGAACCACCTTACAGGTATGAGGATACTGATACATGTTTGTCTCATTCCTTTCAGGATATATCTGGCAGATGCTCAGAGAGAGGAGGACGGTCAGAGCGGAGATCAGAAGAACATGTGAAACAAAGAAAGGACTCACAACGCTCGTCTGAATACATAATTAAGCAGGAAGATAAACCTAAAATATCAAAACCTCAATTTAAAAAAAAGAAGGTAGCCGGACTAAAAATTAGGCATGCCCCGGATTTTGAGGTGACAAGTAGGCTCTTGACCTTGATGAAAGTTTGACTACAGGAGAGACCCACCCCGAACAGCCCATGAAGCACCTAGCTAAATAGGTCTAGGTTATCACTAATTATGATACCAGTTGAGAGGTAGGTCCTCTGTTTATATCTAAGCCCACCCAGCACTTACTAATTGCAGTGTAGGGGGCATTGACATGGCACTTACGAATGCCTTAGACCCACGTCTCTTTAGAGGCAGAAACATGTTGGCATAATTATTTGTACAGTGATGCATACTGGTCATTACACCTAACTATGCCTCCTGTATTTACCCCTTAGTAATCTTTTAATCAACCAGTGATACTACCAAATTAAAGGATACTTTAGTGGATTATCCCATGGTTTTTTAAAGTCAGAAACTGGACCTAAATCATTGTCCTGATAGAAGAAATATCTAAGAACTACCTCAGAAAAGCCCCATTCTGAGGTCGAGGCCGCCCTGGTAGTAACATCTTACCAGGGTAGGACGAGGTGGCAAATGATGACCTGGAGAGATGAGCATAGCTTTAACTGAACCCTTGTGTCAGACAAGCTGCCACTCTGTTTGTTTTATTGAGGTGGATAGCCAGCCTGAATAAAAGTTTTTATTTGGACTATCTTACTTCTTTTAATTCACTTTTCCACTATATCTACACATTACAGGCCACACACCCCCACTTCATCATACGGCAAGGAACAAAAGATCTCCGTTAAAGAGCCCCTTTATGGGTGCCCGTTGGGTATTGCAGCGCCGACCCAACGAGGAGCAGGTCCATATGATGAAGCATGACACCTAGCTTGCTGGGTGTGTGAGGACCCTAGTTCCGAAAGAAGCAATTCTTCCACTCTCCTTCTCACATCAGACACGGCCAAGCTGGTCATTACAAATGACGCTGGTTGGTCTACTGACTATCATTTTCTAGGCACCACTACAAGAGGAACAGCATACCTTTATATAGTAGGATCTGACTGGGCACTTATGCAGGACCTCATTAAAAAGCCCCACAGTCCCCTCTATTGTTGACTGAAATGATGAAGCATGTCACATTACGTGAGTTAGCCATCCTCGCCCAATTCTTGGAATTGCCTTGAATTTAGGTAACAAACAACTAGCAGCACATAGAGAACTCATTGGGTCTCTGGTACTAACCTGCGGACTTGCTGATTAGGCAAACAGCATTTCTCTGAGGATATCATGCCAATTTTTGTGTTTGTTTAAGCTAGAAAGATTACCTTTTACAGTTGCAGAGATAGCATCCTCAGATTGGATGATCCATGGGTTCATTAAATTACTGATCTCCACTTTTCACTTTCAGCACTATCTATAACACTATCAAGTGGGCAGGTATGAAGCGTTAGGTGAAGGGTTCATATATGAACAATGGGAACTTCCTTTCACGTTCTGGTGTAGGAATAAAGACACTGAAGTTTTTCTCAGCGGTTTGGACTGTGAGAATACTTTAAGTGGGTCCCTAGTGTGCAAGGGCTTTTTGTTGCGCAGGGTATGCAATGCATCTGTGGCGAATCATTCTTGCCACTTAAAAGGCTCTCCGGTGGCCGTGATAAGTCCGATACTCAGACAGCTCTCGAATGGGAGTTACCTGATGTTGAACGATCAAGGTTGTTGTGGACTGAAGCCAGAGATTGCCTATGCGGTGACAGTATCTTCCATTGTAACATGTTGCACACAAGTCATGTTTCGACCTACCCGTGTAGTTAGGGAGGACACGCTATGGCCTTCGATTAATCTTACCAACATGTGCTTTGAAACCCTGAGCAAACTGAAAACCTTAAGATGTGGCCTTAACTTCGGCCAAGGAGACGTTTGATCTTCAGGTGGCACGTTCCTCTTCGGATATAAAGGCGCTTCTCCATACTAATTTCCCACGACATTTTGGGCAACTGGTCCATCGTATTTTTAATATGTCTAATGCGACTGGCATTGTAGGGTTTTTAAAAATTGTAGGCTCTGGGTTCGTCAGCACCTTCCAGAATATGTTCGGCGTTATTCCATCCTTCATCCATTCTGTCCTCAGAAACATCTTTGTAGGTCTTCCGCTGGTCCTGATCCTAGCTCCAGTTATACTGCTTTTATAAATTTTTCTCCACAATGGATGTCCCAGTTTGAGATCCAATGGAGCTGGCACTGCCTCACGTCTTGTTATGCCGTGAACGAATGGTGCATTTCTTTGGCATATCTCTGTTTATAGAACTGGATGAGCATTGGTTTCTGTTTTTCCGGCCTGTATGGCTTCATTGCGTACAGCTTGTGTTTCACTGCCTCTTGTGCACTTATGAGTGTGTCCTGGACCTCTGCTTGCGATCGCAGTTGGTTGAACCTTGGAACATATACGTGCTGGTTGACCCACGGAACTCGCATCTGTACAGCTGTCCCCCTGCAAAAACCTCTGCTCCTGGCCGCATTCCATGCTCTTCCCTGTGTTGCCTCCGCACCTAGTGGGATGGACCTAAGCTCTGTTTCAATGGAACATCAGGTGGCTGTGTTTCCTCCCTTTGCGGCTGCTGTGGGGGCTGGATGGAACATATATGCTGTATTGATTTGCTCCGAGGTTTGCTTCTGGGAACATCATCTGTGGACGCTGGGAACAGCAATGTTTCGTCTACCACTCGGAACATGTAAACATCTGACTTTCTGTGCGTTGGAAACTTTTTATTCAGCCTGTGTTTACTTCCAAATTTGTTTTTAAAATTGCTTTTGTTTTAAGTGCTTTTATATTTTTATATACGTTTGGCTTTCTTTATGCTTTGGGCCTCCAAATACCATGAGTGCCTAGATTTTAATGTGATATTAAAGCGATTTTACTACACACAATTTTTAGCATCCTCCTTTGTTCTTACATATGATTAGTTTGCTTTTGACAGCTTTTTCATCAACATATGTACGAGGAGTGGGAATTATGTACCCGAATTAGGCCTGGTAGGAATTAGTATCATTCTGGCATGTACACAGATCATTTTTGCTAAAGTTGCCTTCTCTTTGCCACATTACCATCTGACACACATTTTGCGTTCATGACGCTTGGACTGGTTTTGCAGAATCATCAACCTTGCTGACACTGAACATGAGAATATTATCACCCTGCCTTGGCATTAGTTGCAAGGCCTCTCAGGTGCGCAATACAAATGTGTTTATTATTACATCCACATGGCACCACAGCTATCTGTAGAAGGCAAACAATGGTTGTCCGATCACAATCTCGGTCCGAGGCAAGGATACCATTTTCTATATGTAGCCTTTTGATTCCTAACATAATCAGAAGATACGCTTCCGCTGATCTCAAGGGGTCCCTGCATGCTGAAGGTTTTTCCAAGCAGCTGTCTGATATCTCCATGAGGGGTGTCGAGTTCGTGATCAACATGGGGTCATACTCTCTTGCCCGCCAGGTAAAGGAGCTAGATCATCCAGAAGGGGGTTTTCTTGGCAGACCATACATTCTCACCCTAGACACGCAAATTAGTGTTAGCATCGTACACTCAATTTTTATATTCTTTTATATGCATGCATATATAACCTGTCTCAACAAGATGGTGGAATTCTTTGGTTTATTCTCTGTGTTGACACCCATTATAACTTTTATTTGCTTCTGTCTATTAATCATTGCAGCCCATATATTCTTTACAAGAATCACTATGGTTCAATACATATTGAAAACGCCCCTCTGTGTATTGTTTGTATATTTCTCTAAGCGAAAGAAAGCACGAGTGACTGAGCGAAAGTTTGGAGTCTGTCACCACAGTTCCTGAGGGAACAGAGTTGTCATGTTCAGTGGTTGCCAGAACTGTTCAATCCCTATTCAGGTTTAGGAGGGCTGACGGTGGCCCTGTGAGCTAGCTGGTCCAAGGGACAGCATATCTTATGAGGGTGGATGGAATCAGTCTGGCAAATGGGAATTTTCTACTGATTGGTGGAAACTACACAACAGTTGGTAGCTTTGTTCTTTCTATAGGGCTTCTATGAATTTGTAGAGTGTAGGTTGGTTTCTCCTTAGTGTGGTTTGGAATGCTTTGTGCCATTTTTCTACTGCGTTGTTGGTTTTGGCTTCCTAAGGTATGCTGCTGTCATAGACATTCCACCATGGTATTTGGAAGTTGGGCTGGCGTCTGTGTCCAGAGCACAGTGCAGTCTACCAACCAAAGTGTCTTCAATGTAGTCATTTTGTTGGTAAAAAGGGCTTTCTTTCAGAAAGTTGTAGTGGCTAGCTACATCTGTTACAGGGTCCTAGGTTAGTGCTATTATTTTTTTTAAATTTCAAATGCAATTTGGCTGTTTGTTGCATATTCTTCACTTAAGGCCTCATCACGAGTACAGTGGTCCCAAGACTGCTATACTTGCAGTGGCAGTCCAAGCACCGCAACCTCAGCGGTCCGACTGCCCGATTATGAGTTTGGCGGTTGACCGCCACCAGCCTAACACAAGACCGCCACCACTGCCAGGATCCTGGATCCCAACTGGGCAGCATTGGAGAAAGCGGTGGTCTGCGGCAGTGGTGCCGATGCCTGCACGGCTATACAGATTATGACCTGCCTTTCTGATGAGCTTTTCATGGCAGGGAACCCACCATGAAAAGGTTGGCAGGAAAGGGGCCCAAAACAGGGCACAGGGCAATTTAGTTCATGGGGGGTGCATGGCGGCACATGTTGTGCCCCCCTCTGCTAGCACTGTCCTGTGTGCACTGTGTGCCATGCATGACATGGTGCATGGTACACAGTACACTGATATGTAAGTGGCTGCCACGGTGGTGGCATTTGCTACAGCCTCTCTATGAACCGAAGCATGCGCCAACACCCGGTGGTGTTATCACAATACGGCAGTCGGGATGCAGCTGGCTTGGCAGGGTACTCCCGACCGCTGCAATAACAGTCCGGCGGTCCTACCGCCAAACTTGTAATCAGGCCCTAAGTGCAGATTGTTGGAGATGTCTCCAAATAATTTAATTAAAGTGGTAGTAACAGCCTTAAATGGCAGTGTGTGGGAAGAGTTTAAGAATTGTGTGGATTATGTCTTGTTCAAAGTCAATTATTATTTTATGTGGGAAGTAGTTATTTGTTTAAATTTTAACGTGGTTTAATAGATGCTTAGTAAATGCTACTTTGTTTATTAGATAGCAAGACATTTATTAGGAGTATATTGGTATTTTGATATTCACCTTGTATGGTATATGTCTGAGTGACCGGTTTAGGGCACATTTCGATTGCTCCACTCATCATCCATGTTTGACATTGGATTAGTCTAGATAAATTATCTGCTGTAGCAAATATAATAGTGTGTTTTTCTTATTTAGCTTGCCATGTAGGAGGAAGAGTTTATTATTATATGTGATGATTAAGTGTTCAAATATTTCGATGCCTTCTAGAGCACCAAGAGTGTAACTGGAGGCTTTTTTAGTTCATGGTATTAAGCATTTTAAGGAGGGTAGCTGTCCTGTGATGTCTGCAGGTACTTTCAGGAGCATATCTTTTAGAATGTTAGTAGTGGGCTCTCTAGATCTAGCACTTGCCTCTTTTAAATCTTGAAGTACATGCTTACTTCAATGTTGATGACATTTAGGAAGTGGTTGTGTTCCCCCATGTTAATAACAACATAATTTTTCGTAGTAGCCCTCCAATAATTTGCATTAGGGTAGTATTTTGTACATTTAGAATTAACATTCATGAAGCTTGTGCATTCTTGGCTGTACGTGTAGCTCAGGTGCAAGAGTAATTGTTTCCTTTCTTTGAGGTGATATAGCTTGCTCTTTCTATCATTCTCTCAGCTAATATCATGACAATTGGTTTGCACATTTATACCTACAATTTGTTGTTGTTTGTAATTGCAGTTCTTTTTTCAGTTGAAAGTTTTCTAATGTGGATCAGATGCTTTACTTTCTGTTGGGGGAAAAAGTTTTATTAGTTATATTTTAAATGCCTATTTGTGGGCAGTTTGTAGGGGTTGAAGGTGTTTAGTTTTGTTTTCTAATTTAAAGCATTTAGCTGATATTTACAAGTCGTTTCATTGTTGAAGTTTCTTGCCAGGTTTGTAGGTTGTAGGTGGTTTTGTACTTGTGTAGTAACTAAAGTTTGATAGATAATTAAAAATAGAGAATTTGGCCAGTTGTCTTATTTTAACATTTTGTTAAATAATTTACGTTAAACTATTTTGAAAAAAAGTTCTACTTACTTGTGAAGGTAGGTTTTCTTCTTTGGTTTTCTCTGGACAATGTGGCAGGGTGTCGTACTCTGGCAGATTTAGGGCAGGTTACGAGTTTGGCGGTCTTACCACCGGTTCACCGACATAACATCAAGACGAAAAATATCGGCTTCCAGAACTATCAAAACTTTAATATCATTGACTAAAATATTGAGACCCTATATTTAATTAAAAATGTCAAATATCAACGTCAAAAATATCTAATGAAACATATATAAAAAAATCTCTGGAAACAAAAATATTGTGACTTATAACTAACTATAGACTGTGTTATAAATATCGAAATCAACATTGTCTACATAAATATCATTGAAACAAGTAATAAGTAGCAGTATAAAGTACGAAAAACAGAATATTTAAACAAACTGCAAAAAATATATCAAATAATAATAACTACAATTTATAAATAAAATATAATATTTTACTTAACCAAAAATATATTGACATAATACTCCTCTAAATTATAAATGCCACATATTTAAAGTCCACTTACATACAGCACATATTAATATTTACAAATAATATTGTTTCTTTACTTAAAATAAATACATATAATGTTACATCAAATAAATTGTCTTGAGTATGAGCATAAAATATATTAATTGGTGTTTTCTAAATAAGGAAATAACTGAAAAAATTATTAAAAGGAAACTAAAACAACCAATAATATGAAACTATATAAAACTATAATCAATAAAAGAGCTTAACCAATTAAACAAACAACATGAAAGCTACAGTAATTTAACCAAAAAATAGCTCAAAAAATGTCAAACATTTGAAGAGGAGGAAGCTCTGCCAGATTTATCCTGCAAATGAGAAGCCGTCAGCATATACAACCATACATCCACTTCTCCAAGTAAGTAACAATTATATACTTAAAATATGAAGTTAAATAATTTTAACTTTAAAAAACTATTCTTAATAAACAATTACTAACACAGTTTTTAACATTTATCCTTTTCTAAAGATTATTCAACCTTCGACTAAATTCCATCGGCAAGTACACATCAAAGACCACAAAAAAATTAAGTATATCAAAAAAACTCCTTTAAACGTACTAAAACAGCAACAGTTAAAACTTCATATAACCTAAAGTCCTTAACCCCTTAACTGCTGGGCCTTTTCCCCCCCAGTGCTGAGCCCTTTTTTGGCTATTTGGGGTGGTTCGCGCGTAGGCCCCTGTAACTTTTTGACCACATAAGGTATCCACGCCAAATTTGCGTCATTTTCTTCCAATATCATGGGGATTTTAAAGGTACCCAGGGTTTGTTGATTACCCTGGAGGGGACTCAGAAATTAGCCAAAATACAGCACAATTTTGTTTCTTTTTGGAAAAATGGGGAAAAAGGGCTACAGATGAAAGCGTCTGGTTTTTTCCCTGCAAATGGTATCAACAAAGGGGTTGTGGTGCTGAAATTAACATCTACCCAGCTTTCAGGGACAAGCAGACTTTTGTCAGAAAATCAACATTTTTTACACAGTTTTGGCATTATTCTGGGACATAGCCTATTTTAGCTATTTTTTGTGCTTTCAACCTCCTTCCAGTTAATGGTAAAAATGGGTATGAAAGCAATGATGGATCCTAGAAAGCTATACATTTCTGAAAAGTAGACACAATTTTAAATTCAGCATGGGGTCATTTGTGTAGATCCTTCAAGGTTTTTGTATAGAAACTAACAATTGAAAATAGAAAAAAATTGAAAATGAGTTAAAAAAACAGCCATTTGTGCCAACGTTTTCACCTGTAACTTCTACTAAGTATGACAGATGTTTAAAAGCAATATACCGTTACATCCGCTGGACACTTCTGGTTGTGGGGATATATAGGACTTGTAGATTAACCAAGAACCCGAGGAACCCAGAGCCAATAACTGAGCAGCATCTTGCAATGTTCTTTTATTGTGTACCAGGTATATAGCATTTCATTTGGGAAAATATAATCAGGGAAAAATCGGTATGAAAGTCACCTATGTATTTCTGAAATGGGAACAAAATATAGAGTTTAGAAACAGTAGCTATTTGCACATTTCCAAAATTGTGGCTACCCATACCAGCATGTGAATTAGAGGTCATTTTTCAAAGTGACTTC
The DNA here is from genome assembly GCA_963921515.1 of Calotriton arnoldi. Classification (NCBI taxonomy): domain Eukaryota; kingdom Metazoa; phylum Chordata; class Amphibia; order Caudata; family Salamandridae; genus Calotriton; species Calotriton arnoldi. The sequence continues at coordinate 153,204 of CAWUFW010019375.1, forward strand.
TTTTTACACATTGTCTTACATTTGGAAGGCAGAAATGCATTGAAAGTCAATAGGTAATAACAGTTGGTTTACAATTTTGTGTTCCCGTAAGTCTCATGATAAAAATGGTACCTCACTTGTGTGGGTAGGTGTAGTGCCCGCGACAGGAAACGGAATCCCTTGCAAACCTCAAAATTTGTCAAACAAACCACATTTTCCTCACATTTCTGTGGTGGAAAGTTCTGGAATCTGCTTGGATCCACAAAATTCCACACACCCCACATTCCCCAAAGTCTTCCGAGAAAAATTGTACCTCACGTGTGTGGGTAGACCTAGTGCCCGCGACAGGACACGGCCCAAAACGCAACGTGGACACATCACATTTTCACAGTGAAAACGGACCCTTTTCTTGCAAAGTGCCTAGCTGTAGATTTTGAACCCTAGCTCTGACGGCACCTAGAGAAACCTAGCAAACCTATACATTTTTGAAAACTAGACACCCAGGGGAATCCAGGATGGGGTGACTTGTCTGGCTCTCACCAGGTTCTGTTACCCAGAATCCCTTGAAAACCTCAAAACTTGTAAAAAAACAAACACATTTTCCTCATATTTCTGTGGTGGAAAGTTCTGGAATCTGCGTGGATCCACACAATTCCACGCACCCCGCATTCCCCGAAGTCATCCAAGAAAAATGGTACCTCACTTGTGTGGGTAGGCCTAGTTCCCGCAACAGGAAATGGCCCAAAACACAACGTTGGCACACCACATTTTCACAGTGAAAATGGTCCCTTTTTTTTACAAAGTACCTAGCTGTAGATTTTGAACCATAGCTCTGCCGGCACCTAAGAAAACCTAGCAAACCTATACATTTTTTAAAACTATACACCAAGGGGAATCCAGGATGGGGTGACTTGTCTGGCTCTCACTAGGTTCTGTTACCCAGAATCCCTTGCTAACCTCAAAATTTGTCCAAAAAAACACATTTTCCTAACATTTCTATGGTGGAAAGTTCTGGAATCTGCATGGATCCACAAAATTTCACCCACCCCGCATTTCTCAAAGTCTTCCGAGAAAAATGGTAACCTAGCAAACCTATACATTGCTTGGTTTCCCTAGGTGCCGGCAGAGCTAGGGTTCAAAATCTACAGCTAGGCACTTTGCAAAAAAAGGGTCCATTTTCACTGTGGAAATGTGGTGTGTCCACGTTGCGTTTTGGGCCGTTTCCTGTCGCGGGCACTAGGCCTACCCACAGTAACCTAGCAAACTTACAAATTTTTTAAAACTAGACATGCAGGGGAATCCAGAATGGTGTGACTTGTCTGGCTCTCACCAGGTTCTGCTATCCAGAATCCCTTGCAAACGTCAAAATTTGGCAAAAAAACACATTTTCCTCAAATTTCTGTGGTGGAAAGTTCTGGAATCTGTGTGGATCCACAAAATTCCACCCACCCCGCATTCCCCAAAGTCTTCCGAGAAAAATGATACCTCACTTGTGTGGGTAGGCCTAGCGCCCGCGACAGGAAACGGACCAAAACGCAACGTGGACACATCACATTTTCACAGTGAAAACTGACCCTTTTTTTGCAAAGTGCCTAGCTAGAGATTTTGAACCCTAGCTCTGCCTGCACCTAGGGAAACCTAGAAAACCTATACATTTTTGAAAACTACACACCCAGGGGAATCCAGGATGGGGTGACTTGTCTGGCTCTCACCTGGTTCTGTTTCCCAGAATCCCTTGCAAACCTCAAAATGTGTCCAAAAAAACACATTTTCCTCAAATTTCTGTGGTGGAAAGTTCTGGAATCTGTGTGGATCCACAAAATTCTACCTACCCTGCATTCCCCAAAGTCTTCTGAGAAAAATGATACCTCACTTGTGTGGGTAGGCCTAGCGCCCGCGACAGGAAACGGCCCAAAACGCAACGTGGACACACCACATTTTCACAGTGAAAACGGACCCTTTTTGTGCAAAGTGTCTAGCTAGAGATTTTGAACCCTAGCTCTGCCGGCACCTAGGGAAACCTAGCAAACCTATACATTTTTGAAAACTAGACATGGAGGAGAATCCAGGATAGGGTGACATGTCTGGCTCTCACCAGGTTCTGTTACCCAGAATCCCTTGCAAACCTCAAAATTTGTAAAAAAAAACACATTTTCCTCACATTTCTGTGATGGAAAGTTCTGGAATCTGCGTGGATCCACAAAATTCTACCCACCCTGCATTCACCAAAGTCTTACGAGAAAAATGGTACCTCACTTGTGTGGGTAGGCCTAGTGACCACAACAGGAAATGGCCCAAAACGCAACGTGGACACATCACATTTTCACAGTGAAAACGGACCCTTTTTTTGCAAAGTGCCTAGCTGTAGATTTTGAACCCTAGCTCTGCCAGCACCTAGGGCAGAGGTCTTCAAACTTTTTGATGCCGAGACCCCCCTGTCAACATTTTCAAACGTAAGGACTCCCTCCTGACAAACATTTCTAGAACTTGATACTCCTCATTATCGATAACCATACACGCCCCCAGTTCCCACAGAAAATCATTTTTACAGTGGGGAAATATTATTTAACAGTGTTTAGCAAGTCAAAGGTTTGTGGGTGACAAATCAACAGTAAAAACAGTCCACCAGACCACAAAACAGGCCAGCAAGCAGCCACAAAAAGCCGACACACTGACCTGCCTGGCCACCCCTTTCGGCACTGCCAGACTGTCCTGTAGGCAGGGCTACTGGAATTATGAGGCAAGAGAGGACCAAATTATGTGGCAGTTTTAAACTTGTAAAGGCTGAGCTGTATAAGTGTTTTGCAAGGAATGGGAAACTGCATGCATTTGTGCTTGCTGCAGACAATATTTGTGGTCATAGCACAGAAATTAACAGTAAAAACAGTCCACCAGACCATACAACAGGCGAGCAAGTAGCAAAAATAAAAACGCCCACACACTGACCTGATTGGCCATCCCTTTGGGCACTGCCTGCCTGCCCTAAAGGCAGGGCTACTGGCATTATGAGGCAGGGAGGGCCAAATTATGCAGGAGGGTTGATTGAGTTGTGTGGTAAGAAAATGTAAATAATGCTATGTGATGCATATTTTGGGATAGTATTGCTTCATTATTTTGACATTTTTTAAACAGGGTAACACTAAGCAAAGATTTCACCTCATCAGTACCAGTTTATAACCAAAATACAGCAATAAACAACAGAAAGATGTCTAGTCATCCTTTGTGAAGGGCCTTCCACTCTGCAGTGTCGCCACATTAGAAGCTCACCTGGCCCTGGCCGGGAGCAGCACGGGTCCCTTAAAACCCTGGCGGTCTTGTGCAGAGTTAAGCAGTTCACACACACCTCTTTCCTCCCACCCCGTCCCCTTTATCCCTCTCTCCCTTTGCAGGCCATTTTCTTTCACCCCTTTTACAACTTCTGAACTCTCCCCATTCAACCTCTCACTGTACCTTTAATCATCTCTCGCTGTTCTGTTTTTTCAATCCCCTCATCTCTAACAGTATCTCCTATTTATCTCATGGCCTCCCTGGCCCCGTCTCCTCTCTCAACCCTCATCACTTCTCATTCACCTCAAGTCTCTCCCTTCAAATTTCTGTCTTATCTATTTGTATCTTACACTTCTCCAGTCCCGCCATTCATCGTTCCCATCTCTCCTTTGTTCTTCCACACCTTCTTGAACTAACGTTCCTCTCTCCTGTTACCTCAGCACCCACCCCAGTACTCCCTCTATTCCCTTTCGCTGCTCTCCCTCACCCACGTCGCAACAAATTCTCTTTATACCTCATGGATCACCTCTCAGCTATCTTCTCTCACCCTTTAATGGTAGCTCTCCTCTCTGCCTTCACCTTTCTCTCACACTCACCTCTCCTCTTGTGTTTCCGCACTTCCTTCGCCACTTTACATTTCTCTTCATCCCTGACCTCTCAAATTGAATTCTCTGACTCCCATGCTGCCCTCCTCACTTCTCTCCTCTGTCTTCTCTCATCTGTCTTCTCCCATCCTGTCTCCTCTCACCCTCATCTCTCCTCACCTCTCACATCTTCCCCTCTCACCCTCACACGTCTCTCACCTTGCCTCTCCTCACTTCTCTCACATCATCCACCCCTTCTCTCCAGTCCCCTCCCACACCTGCATCTCGCCTCTCACCGCTAGCTCCACACCTCTCTCCTTGACTCCCAATCGGCCTCACATACCCCCATCTCCTGTCAGTTAAAGTATGTCTGGCCCTGTCTTTCAATACCTAATAATCACACACAGACAGTGCCTTGTCGGTCCAGGCTCCTCCCCTTCATCCCTATAGTGTTATCCCCCCTTCAAAACCCTCCTCTGGCCCAACCAAGCACACTGCCTTTCTGCCAGCTGCATGATGGCAGTGCCATTTCTAAAGGGGGAAGAGCACCTGCAGCCTTCACCACAGCAGCACTAGCCCAACCCTGGCTCGGGAAGAAAGTAAAAGGCACACCCCTAGCACACAACATGCGGCGCCTCTGGTTGGATTCTCCTTATTTTCATATGTTGAATACTCAATGATAATACATGATTGAGTTTTGTTAAGAATGGCTAGTTATGTGTTCAAAAAACCTTTTTTGTTTGAAAAGATTGTTCTTTCCGGTGGCGCAGGTGGGAGTGTGACTGCCTACCTTGGGAACTATAAAGCACAGATGGAAGTATTAGATGTTGGATAACATTGCAATAAAAGTCGAATAACAGATATCAGTAAGTGAAACTCGTGCTATTTACCAAATGTAACTGGCTTGGTAGATGCCAGTGGGACAGTGCACAGTGGGGTTTTAAGGTGTGTAGGCAGTTGTCGGGGAGAACTGAGCTGATTGATGTGCCCTGCACAGGTGCGCAATGCCCATTTGGCTCAAAGGGCTTCAGCTCCCCCCTCCTCCCCTCCTCGTGTGTGTCAGCCCGGGCTGCGACAGCTTCCTGGGCACACACACAGACAGTTTTTGAGCTGTTGTGGTCTGGCATCCGTCTCACTGCAGCCTCACCCGAGTACTGCACAGGTCTTTAAAAGACCATTTACATGTTAACGAGGCTTTGTTGTTCTTTCAACACTTCTTAGAGCACCTGCATCTTCAATCCTGACTTGTCTGGCTCTCACCAGGTTCTGTTACCCAGAATCCCTTGCAAACCTCAAAATTTGTCAAACAAACCACATTTTCCTCACATTTCTGTGGTGGAAAGTTCTGGAATCTGCGTGGATCCCCAAACTCCACCCACCCCACATTCCCCAAAGTCGTCCGAGAAAAATGGTACCTCACTTGTGTGGGTAGGCCTAGTGCCCGCGACAGGAAACAGCCCAAAACACAACGTGGACACACCACATTTTCACAGTGAAAACAGACCCTTTTTTTGCAAAGTGCCTAGCTGTAGATTTTGAACCCTAGCTCTACCAGCACTGAGGGAAACCTAGCAAACCTATACATTTTTTAAAACAAGACACCCAGGGGAATCCAGGATGGGGTGACTTGTCTGGCTCTCACCAGGTTCTGTTACCCAGAATCCCCTGCAAACCTCAAAATTTGTCAAAAAACCCACATTTTCCTCACATTTCTGTGGTGGAAAGTTCTGGAATCTGCGTGGATCCACAAAATTCCACCCACCCCGCATTCCCCAAAGTCTTCCAAAACAAATGGTATCTCACTTGTGTGGGTAGGCCTAGCGCCCGTGACAGGAAACGGCCCAAAACGCAACATGGACACATCACATTTTCACAGTGAAAACGGACCCTTTTTTTGCAAAGTGCCTAGCTGTAGATTTGAACCCTAGCTCTGATGGCACCTAGGGAAACCTAGCAAACCTATACATTTTTTAAAACTAGACACCCAGGGGAATCCAGGATGGGGTGACTTGTCGGGCTCTCACCATGTTCTGTTACCCAGAATCCCTTGCAAACCTCAAAATTTGTCAAAAACCCCCATTTTCCTCACATTTCTGTAGCGGAAAGTTCTGGAATCTGCGTGGATCCACAAAATTCTACCCACCCCGCATTTCCCAAAGTCTTCTGAGAAAAATGGTACCTCACTTGTGTGGGTAGGCCTAGTGCCCGTGACAGGAAACAGCCCAAAACGCAACGTGGACACATAACATTTTCACAGTGAAAACTGACCTTTTTTTTGCAAAGTGACTAGCTGTAAATTTTGAACCCTAGCTCTGCCAGCACCTAGGGAAACCTAGCAAAACTATACATTTTTGAAAACTAGACACCCAGGGGAATCCAGGATGGTGTGACTTGTCTGGCTCTCACCAGGTTCTGTTAACCAGAATCCCTTGCAAACCTCAAAATTTGTCCAAAAAAACACATTATCCTCAAAGTTCTGTGTTGGAAAGTTCTGGAATCTGCGTGGATCCACAAAATTCCACCCACTCCGCATTCCCCAAAGTCTTCCAAGAAAAATGGTACCTCACTTGTGTGGGTGGGTCAAGTACCCGCAACAGGCAAGGGCCCAAAACGTATTGAGGAGACATCAAAATTACCTATCACAAAAACAACCTGGTTTTGCAAGGGGGGTTCCATGAGTTTTTGGCCCCCGGCTGGGCTGGGCTATCTTGGGAAACCTATCAAACCCACACATTTCTGAAAACTACACACCCAGGGAAGTCCAGCGAGGTATGGCTTGTGTGGACCCCCCAACGTTTTCCTACCCAGAATCCCCTGCAAACCTCAAATTTAGCTGAAAAAAATCAAATTTTTCTCAAATTTCTGTGTGGGAAAGTCCAGGAATCTGCATGGATCCACACATTTCCTACCACCCAGCCTTCCCCCAGGTCTCCCGATAAAAATGGTACCTCACTCGCGTGGGTGGGTCAAGTACCCGCGACAAGCAAGGGCCCAAAATGTATTGAGGAGACATCAAAATTACCTATCACAAAACAACCTGGTTTTGCAAGGGGGGTCACCTGTGTTTTTGGCCCCAGGCTCATTGGCCATCTTGGGAAACTACCAAACCCACACATTTCTGCAAACTAGACACCCGTGGGGGTCCAGCAAGGTATAGCTTGCGTGGATCCCCCATAGTTTTCCTACCCAGAATCCCCTGCAAACCTCAAAATTAGCTGGAAAAAAACAAATTTTCCACATATTTTTGTGTGGAATCACCATGCCGGCACAAATGTCCTACCCCACAGCGTTCCCCTCAGTCTTCCGATAAAAATGATACTTCATTTGTGTGGGAGTCCAATGCAGAATTGGCTAAAAATGAATTTTTATAAATATGTAGCGCTTAGAATTCTCGGTGCTATACCCTTAATCCCTATGTTTTGGGCTCTTCCCAGTCACAGGTCTTTGGCCCACCCACACAAGTGAGGAATCATTTTACTCGTCAGAACAAGGGGAATGCTGGGTGGTAGGACATTTGTGCCGGCACAGTGATCCCACGCAAACATGTGGGGAAAAAGTGATTTTTTTTCAGCTAAATTTGAGGTTTGCAGGGGATTCTGGGTAGGGAAACGTTGGGGGACCCACGCAAGCCATACCTCATCAGACTCCCCAGGGTGTCTAGTTTTCAGAAATGTGTGGGTTTGGTAGGTTTCCCTAGATGGCCGCGAGCCCGGGGCCAAAAAACCAGGTGCCCCCCCTGCAAAACCAGGTTGTTTTGTGATAGGTAATTTTGAAGTCTCCTCAGTACGATTTGGGCCATTTCCTGTTGCAGCCACTATGCCTACCCACACAAGTGGGGTACCATTTTTATTGGGAGACCTGGGGGAACACTGGGCAGTAGGAAATTTGTGTCAGCCCGGGGATCCCACAACTTTCCCACACAGAAATTTACCAAAAAATGGATTTTTTCAGCAAAATTTGAGGTTTGCTGGGGATTCTGGGTAGGGAAACGTTGGGGGATCCACGCAAACTATACCTCATTGGACTCACCCGGGTCTCTAGTTTTCAGAAATGTGTGGGTTTGGTAGGTTTCCCTAGATGGTTGCCGATCCCAGGACCAAAAACTCATGTGACCCCCCTTGCAAAAGCAGATAGTTTTGAGATAGGTAATTTTGATGTCTCCACAATACGTTTTGGGCCCTTCCCTGTCGCGGGTACCTGACCCACCCACACGAGTGAGACACCATTTTGATCGGGAGACCTGGGGGAATGCTGGGTGGTAAGAAATTTGTGTCAGCCCTGTGATCCCACAACTTTCCCACACAGAAATTTGTGAAAAAATTGATTCTGGGTAGGAAAACGTTGGGGGGTCCACGCAAGCCATACCTCCCTGGACTCCCCTGCATGTCTAGTATTCAGAAATGTGTGGGTTTGGTAGGTTTCCCTAGATGGCCGCCGAGCACAGGGCCAAAAACCTAGGTGACCCCCCTTGCAAAACCAGGTAGTTTTTTGATAAGCAATTTTGATGTCTCCTCAATACGTTTTGAGCCCTTGCCTGTCGCGGGTACTTGGGCCACCCACTCGAGTGAGGTACCATTTTTATCGGGAGACCTGGGGGAACGCTGGGTGGTAGGAAATTTGTGTCAGCCCAGTGATCCCACAAATTTCCCACACAGAAATTTGAGAAAAAAGTGATTTTTTTCTGCTAAACTTGAGGTTTGCAGGGGATTCTGGGTAGGAAAACGTTGGGGGGTCCACACAAGCCATACCTCCCTGGACTCCGCCACATGTCTAGTATTCAGAAATGTGTGGGTTTGGTAGGTTTCCATTGATGGCCGCTGAGCATGAGGCCAAAAACTCAGGTGTCCCCACTTGCAAAACCAGGTTGTTTTGTGATGGGCAATTTTGATGTCTCCTCAATATGTTTTGGACCCTTGCCTGTCACGGGTACTTGGGCCACCCTCACGAGTGAGGTACCATTTTTATCTGAAGACCTGGGGAAACACTAGGTTGATGGAAGTTTGTAGGTCGCCACAGATTTCTGAACTTTCCATCACTTAAATGTGAAGAAATTTTGATTTTGAGCTAAATTCGAGGTTTGCAGGGAATATTGGGTAAAATAAAAACAGTGGGAGCCACGCAAGTCATTTACCCCTGTACTTCCCTCCTTGTCTACTACTCAAAACTATGAAGGTTTGCCTAGGTGACGACTGAGCTAGGGCACAAAGTCCCCTGCTACCCATATTGACAAAAAAAAGGTCTTACAAAAGGCCATTAAACCGCCACAAATATAAATCTGACACTAATTTGATAAAGTTAATCCACCACTTACACTGGTTGGTTTTAGCACCTCCAGAAACGCTGGCTTCAAAGCACAAATACTTATCAAAGTATATAAATATTGAAGCCAAGCCTTCTGAAGGGGAGCCATAAAGCCACTTCACGGCACCAACCACTTTATGGTCCATTCACATGCCATTCACGCACCACACACAAGACTTCCATACCACCAGCCACGGGCCCAATCAACCAGATCACTTGCACTCACATAAACATACCGCCACCATGCAAGGGCCCATCACAGTCATACGCCACAAGACATAATGAGTTTGACTACATTTTACCACCTGTCAAGTCTCTGCCTCCTTCTTCCTGAACGTTACCAAACGCATGCCGAGTGAACCTTTACTAATGGCTCCCATGACAGCCACATGAGGCTCAGGAAGACATGTCTTTCATGCACCTTTAGCGCACTCACTGTGCTAAATCCAACTCCTTCCAGTTTGTGGATGCAAGTTGGGAAGTGCCCGAGCATGCCGCAAAGCCATTCCTCGAGCTGAGCAAGCATATCTACCTTTGAAACTAAGGCCAACATGCTGGAAATTTTCAAAAGCTTTCTAAAGAGAACATCATAAACTATGAAGAACGGTTGAATGTGAAACATGGGTAGTCCGTGACAACGTAGCATATTTCCAATCCACCGTTATGTGCAGTGACTGTAATGCACTTATCATACAGCAAACTGAACATCTACTAAGTTCTAATGGAGGATGAACATGGCAAGCAGCATTGACCCATAAGTACTTTAGTAAATTCAGTGCGAGAGTGGCAGCAATGGATTTGAATCCATGGGTGAAGATGAAGTCATGACGTGTATCTGTACTACCTTTACCATCTGCCTTCTACCTTTGTAATATTCCTCGGAAAGCGCACCTACCGTAAGCTGTTCTAACCCGTTCGTGTGTCTGTCCTCATCAGAGTCCTGACTAATCCTGTCTAATTGTCAAGTGACCCTATACTAATGCCTTCCCTCTCTAGCTACTTGAAGCTTGAGAAAACGTTTCTGTCACGTGCCTTCAATGCTCTCCCTGTGCTAAATCCAACTCCTTGCAGTTTGTGGATGCTAGTTGGGGGGTGTCCGAGCATGCCGCAAAGCCATTCCTCGAGCTGAGCAAGCATATCTACCTTTGAAACTAAGGCCAACATGCTGGAAATTTTCAAAAGCTTTCTAAAGATAACATCATAAACTATGAAGAACGATTGAATGTGAAACACGGGTAGTCCGTGACAATGTGGGGTATGTTCTGTCCACCAGTATGTGTAGCGTGGGGACTATAATGGGCCTGTTAGGAAAGGAGGGGGTTTGGCATTAATTTACCACAGCTCTATTAAAGCTGTATTTCAGCCCATTTCAACCACAGCCTGTGAGGCTTTGCCTTTTAACTTCACCTTATCTGATCACCATACCTTTAAAGGTATTTTATTGTACAGGCCACCAGGAGCTAGAAATTTGTTTGCTGTTCATATTAGTAAGCTGTTGGAAGAGGGTCTGTGTTGTAACACCTACACTATTTTGGGAGACTTTAACTTCTACTTAGAGGTGTCTACTGACCCTGACACGGCAATGCTAATGGACATGATGGATAGTGCCGATTTAAAGCAACATGTTAGGGGACCGACTCATGTAGCTGGATATACCCTGGATGGGTTTTTTTCTAACCATCCCGATATGTCGTTCACAGGCATGTTACCACTTGTGTGGACTGACCACGCTGCTGCTCAATTTGAACTAACTATTGTGGTTCAGCACGCGAAGAGTGGCTATCCCAAAGGACAGATAGAGATTAGAGCCTGGAATAGAGTTGATGGCACTGCTTTACAGGATCTTCTAACTACCACGGCAGGCCAGTTACCACAGGGTGCAGAGGAGGCGACTACCACCTACACCAATTGGCTTGCGCAAGCGTGTGATAAATTAGCGCCACCAAAAACTGTTTTCCCCAAAAGAGCACATCCTTCTGCTCCTTGGTTTACAGAGGAGGTGAGAAATTTAAAACGCATCTGTAAACGCCTGGAACGTAACTGGAGGAAAGGTTACAAGGAAGCAGAGAAGAAATTGTATAAATCTAGCCTTCAGGAGTATAAACAAATTATTTTCGCCGCAAAACAAAAATTCTATTCAACCCAAATCGATTTGGCAAAGAACTCTGCCAAAGAGTTGTTTAGAACTGTCTCCAGCCTGGCTTCCCTGAGCCCAGTTATAGTTCAGTCTACTCAGGAACTGTGTGAGGAGATTGCCAAATTCTTCCTTAATAAAGTGGAGAGCATATTTTCCGTTTTCAGCGGACCTAACAATGCTGGGCTGAACATGGCAAGGGAGGTATCTAAGTCCACAAGGATTGCCCCCCTGGCCCTGGATAAATTTGCACCACTGACCGTAAATGATACTCTTGAGCTCCTAACGGGAGCCAAATCTGGTTCGCCTTTTGATCCATGCCCTGTGAAGGTGGTAAAACTGGCCCCCGGTCCGATTGCTCTCTCTCTCACATCCATTTTTAATGGGATGTTTGAAACAGGAGAGTTCCCCAAGCTTTGGAAGGTGGCTTCAATACTGCCTCTTCTGAAAAAGCCAAGCCTGGACACTAAGGATCCCAACAACTTCCGCCCGATTTCTCGGCTTCCTCTCCCCGCAAAAATGGTTGAAAAGATCATGAATCGTCAACTCAGTACTTTTCTGGCAGAAGTACAAGCACTGGATCCCTCTCAATATGGTTTTAGAGAGGGACACAGCACTGAGTCTGCGCTCATTAAGGCCACCGAGGAGATCAGGGAAGCCGTGGATCGAGGAGGCAGGGCAGCCTTGATCTTATTGGATCTGTCCGCGGCCTTTGATACGGTCCATCATGATATTCTGATGGACCGACTCAAGGCTTGTGGGGTCCAGGGGAAAGCTTGGGATCTTCTTAAATCTTTCCTATCAGACAGGGGACACATTGTATCCCTAGGTAAATTTCAGTCCAAGCCCTTTGCACTGCCATGTGGTGTACCGCAGGGATCATCATTGAGCCCCACACTCTTTAACGTGTATATCTCATCATTGACCCCCGTTATCAGTGCATTCGGGTTTGGTCTCACTTCCTACGCTGATGACACACAAATTGTGGTGTCTCTATTACCTGGCCAAGAGCTGGGAATAGATAAACGGTTTCAGGTCTGTATGGAATCAGTAGGGAGATGGATGGCAGATAATTGCCTAAAACTGAACTCAGGTAAAACGGAAGTAATGCTGTTTGGGAACGATTTTAATTTTGGACTCCTAATTGGTGGCCTGCTTCCATGGGTTCACTCCCTACACCCTCAAAAAAGGTGAAAAATTTGGGTATAATTCTGAATGAGAAACTCTCCTTTGGGGCCCAAGTAAATGCAGTAACTTCAACAACAGTGCATGTTCTTAGAACTGTCAAGAAGGTATTGCGGCTTTTACCTTCGGGGAGCCGGCAAACGGTAGTCACAGCATTGGTCATGTCGAGACTGGATTACTGTAACAGCCTAAATCTAAACATACAACAAAGACTTCTGTATAAGCTTCAGCTGCTACAAAATGCTGCGGCCATATTATTTACGGGCACATCCAAGTTTTCCCCAATTTCCAAAGAGATCAAAAAACTGCACTGGCTCCCGGTGAGGAACCGGGTGCATTTTAAATCTCTCTGTATGGTCTTTAAAGCACTTCAAGGCTTAGGACCAGATCATTTAAGGCACCAGTTTCAGTGGTATATACCGGCAAGAACTCTTAGATCTCTGGGAGCTAAGCTGGTCGTAGTCCCACCAACAAAAAAAGCTCAATGGGGAGGCAGAAGTTTCTCTTCATGCGCAGCACAAGCCTGGAAAGATTTGCCATTCCATTTGAGAAATGCCACCAATCTTCTAGCTTTTAGAAAAGGGTTAAAGACCTGGCTTTTTGATAAATAACCCCTCTTTTTTCCAGCTCAGCATTAAGGAGTAGTAACTAGCGCCAGGACACCTCTGGGTAATCGCACGCTCTATAAGTTCCCATAACATAACATAACATAACATAACATAACATAACATATAATGCACTTGTCAATTGGCGAACAGATCTACCACCACATTCTGAAAGCAGATAAAGGTGTTGAGAAGTCCATGATTTCCTGAAGTAGAGGAACAAATATTCTGCAGCTGCTTGCGTAGTGAAGGAGTGACCCACAGACAGTAGGTATCCATTTACACCAATTGAAAGGTTTTCCTATTGGCAGCTCCACCTCAGTCAATTTCCCAGTATTTTGCTTTAGTATGATACAACATAAAGCAAGTAGGAAAACAGAAGGCAGGCTTACTTGGGCACTGGGGACAGTAAACACAAGTCTCCTGCCCCTTTCCCTGCATCGAGCACACTTTACAACAACGACATGGTCGCTCCTTTTTGGGTGTTGCAGGAATTTTATAAGCAAAGTGTCGCTCCTGCAGCCTTGCCACATCCTCCAGAACACATGAAGGTTCAGGCTGCTGCTTCTGTAGCAGTGAGACTTTCAATCACAGACAACTGAAAGTCAAGGAAAGACATGAGTCTTCCTGTGGTGGTCTGACGATAAACAACATACGCATTGTATGTTGGCATCTGGATCAGGTGAGTAAACAGTTTCTTATACCAAGTGCGAGTTTTACGACTCGCATTGTATGGCTGAAGAACCTTGTCGTTCTTGTCCACTCCGCCCATGTACTTGTTGTAATCAAGTATACAGGTGGGCTTGTGGACTTCGGCCATCTGACCCCACACCGTGACAGGGGAAGTGCTCTCAGCATGAATTGCAGTGAGCACGTACACGTCACGCATATCTGAGAACTTGACTGCGAGCAGTTCGTTGGAACGCAACGCAGTGCTCTGGGATTTCTGGAGCTTCTTGCAAACAAGCTCCTGCGGGAATCCTTTGCGGCGACAACGAATTATACCGCAAGCCACGGTGCCAGCTTTGTAGAGCTCACTGAACAGCTCTACTCCTGTATAGAAATTGTCCACATAAAGGTTATAACCTTTGTGAAAGAGTGGCTGGACAAGCTACCATACAATCTTTCCTGTGACCCCTAGCATGGGAGGGCAACCTACAGGGTTAAGAGTTGTGTCCTTCCCTGTATACACTCTCAAGCTGTACACATATCCAGTCGAGCTCTCACACAGCATGTACAGCTTGATGCCATAGCGAGCGCGTTTGCTCGGAATGTACGGCCTGAACAGCAGCCGCCCTTTATACAAGATCAAGGACTCATCAATAGCTATATTCTTTCCAGGAGTATAAACTTCTGGAAACCTGGCAGACAAATGTTCCACGACAGGCCGAATTTTTAACAACCTGTCATGGTCTAGATGGTCCCGGGGCAATGCAGCAGAATTGTCATTGAAATGCAGCATGCGTTGCAATAGCAAAAAACGATCTCTGCTCATGTATGGTGAGAAGATGGGGGTTAACCAAACCGTGCGAGTAGACCAGTAGGATAGCACGGTTGGTTTATGCACTACCCCCATTTTAAGCGTGAGGCCCAAAAATATCTTCAACTCCCCTAAAGAAGTGGGAGTCCACTTGTGTGCCCTAGAATGAGGCCCAAGAGTGCCTCCATGCTCCCTCAGAAATTGTTCGGCACGCAAATTTGTTTGCTGCGCAATTTCATCAAGGAAGTCAACATCCAAAAAGAGATGGACGTAGTCAATTGGCAAAAAATTAGCCGTATCGACTTTACATCCAGCGTCACCAGTGAAAGGCGGTATTTGGGGCTGAACTAAATTGGGACGCTGCCAAGATAGTGCTCCGTCTGTGCTTGCAGCCGCACGTGCCTGCTCTCTGGGTTGCTGTAACCTGCTACTGCTGTCCCGCTGCACAGACTGTGCTGGCAAAGGGACAGCATGACTGACATCGTCTCCTTCAGAATCGCTGGAAGATGAGTCGTCGGATAGAACTGCGCCGACTGAAAAATCACTCCCAGATTCTGCTCCATTGTCCTCTCCCTCAGATGCTGTCTCAGTATCTGCTGTCTCAGTCTCTGATCCTGCCTCAGAGCTGGACTCCAGAACCAGACTTACGGCCTGGGCAGCATTCATCCAACGATACGCCATCTCTGCTAGTGCCTAAAACTATCCTTTTAAAACACTATCCTACGTAGAAGGCAGATAGGTTGTTGGTTTCAAAGTGTAGGTGGGTGTGTGCGTGGGTGAAGTGTTTAACAGTCAGTAATGACGAAGTCACCTTACCTTTCCTTTGCAAAATCCGTATGCTCTCCAAAAACACTAAGAAAGAGAGAAAAAAGACACAGTATTACTTTACCTTGCCACATACCCATCATCGCAGCCTTTAGCGCTGGTGGAAGTCAGTGTGACAATCATTTTGGCGCCCTCCCATGACTTTCAATAAATATCTGTTATTCAGCACCAAGATGCCTACGGGTGAACGTGTGCTTTACAATTGCACACTATGACCTCCTTTGATTCCCTCACTACCATCCAACAAACGTACCCCTCATCTCTCCATAGCCCCTCTCTTACATACATTTCATCTGTTTCAAAGTGTTTCTAATGCGTGGCTTTACTAATCCACTTAGCTATCCGCATAATACAGATCTGTTCTTTTCAGCATGCCCTCTGCATTACTTTATGGCATCAAAACTGCCACCAGACAAAAGTCAGATGTCTCTATGTAGCAGGAAAAAAAAATTGTACTCTGCAGCAGTACCACACTTTACTGCCTTTCATGTAACTTCAAAGAGACTCATTATAGTTCTTTCACAGTCTCATATTTTCAGCACTGAGAAATCTCTCTGTAAATATATATATATATATATATATATATATTACAACCAATTGATTCCCAATATCAGCGCGCTCAATACCTGGTGCAGGTAGCAACGGGTGGAATCCTTACCCGATATTTAAATTCAGAAACACAAAGGATGCCGCACTCCAGAGATAGGTTTCAGAGTTGCTTTATTTTCACCACCACTACCACCAGTGGTGGTGAAAGTAAAGCAACTCTGAAACCAATCTCTGGAGTGCGGCATCCTTTGTGTTTCTGAATACATATATATATATATATATATATATATATATATATATATATATGTGCAAAAACGATTCCAATTCTCCGCACTTCCTTCGGCGAACAGAGACTCGAACCCAGCAATATTAGGCAGATCTTAATTTATTGTATTCCTCAAGACTGACGCGTTTCGGACACCTTGTGCCCTTGCTCACAGGTCAACTTGAAACTCGTTCGCCATTTTATATTTATAACTGTGTCCTTGTGTTTTACACCACGTGATAAATTGACATAAAAGACACACTGGCATCACTTTTTCATGCACAGAAAAGTCTGTTTTCCAAGCACGCCAGATCAGCACACAAGAAAATTCACAAAACTCGGCAATGATTTCATCTACCTGCATAAATGCCTTAAAAACGATTCAAGTTTCACCACCACTATAAATAAAACTTCCGTAATAAGGAAGTTAAAATTATAATTTTAAATAAGGTGTGTCACAGTTCATGTTATTCAAATGATGGGCTTAATGCATACTTAATAAATAGTAAGAACACCCTGTTGCATATATAAATACATGAATCCAACCTTGAATATATATATATATTCTAGGCCTGGGCGTAGTTCGCGGAGTCTTGCTACGCGGAACTCCGCGAAGTTACAAAAAAACTCTGCGAAGTTCCGCAAGTGGCAGAGTGCAGTTCGAACTGCAGTTTGTGCTGGTATTCCTGCTGCTCAGGTAGAAATTCTACCCGAGCGGCAGCTCGCGCAAGTTCACGATCGTGAGCGGGGAAAAAACTCCGCTGCACATTGCGAAGCGGAGTTTTCTGCACTCTGCGAGCTCCGCAGAGTGCGGAGTGCAGAAAACTCTGCAAACTCCGCGAACGGAGCGAAGTTCACCGCCCAGGCCTAGTATATTCAGGCTCCAAAAGATTCAAAGCACTCACGGGACACGTTTCAGGTGGATTTATTCAGCAAATGCATTTCGGCGTCAAGCCTTCCTCAGTGCTTATCGACTAGGCATTTGCCATTTCACAGATTTTAAATGCACATTACCAAGATCTCATTGGAGGAACACAAAGTCATGGGCAGCGACGAAGGACCCACTAGGTTGAGGTCATGATACCTCTCTCCCTGGCGGCCATGACAGCATGTCTTTGATGGCTTGCAACCTGATGGTAAACATTTCATTACTTCTCTTTGTGAAGGTTCTCAGTCTCTCATAGACAATTTGCAAATGAAATGTTGAATGTTGCTCACATGCCGCATGGCACATCTGGTCTCCCGAAGCTGAATCAGCCATTGTGCCTCCAAATTGCCAGTGCCACAGTCGTTTATTCCAGTCCCTCGCCTGCCCAGAATTCAAATGTTGCACACCCTACAGGCTTCAGTATGGATTACTTACAACCTCCAATTCAATAATTGGCAGCAGTGGCTGACAGGATAGCTCCCTTTGATCCTCGGCGGTTCAGGCAGCATTAAACCATAGTCGCTCCAAGTTTCACCCATGAGCTGCTGAACTCGCGGCGGGTGCCATTCATCACAGACGTGTGGGCAAAATCACGTTAAAATATTCAGGCTCCAAAAGATGCAAAGCACTCACGGGACACGTTTCAGGTGGATTTATTCAGCAAATGCATTTCGGCGTCAAGCCTTCCTCAGTGCTTATCGACCAGGCATTTGCCATTTCACAGATTTTAAATGCACATTACCAAGATCTCATTGGAGGAACACAAAGTCATGGGCAGCGACGAAGGACCCACTAGGTTGAGGTCATGATACCTCTCTCCCTGGCGGCCATGACAGCATGTCTTTGATGGCTTGCAACCTGATGGTAAACATTTCATTACTTCTCATTGTGAAGGTTCTCAGTCTCTCATAGACAATTTACAAATGAAATGTTGAATGTTGCTCACATGCCGCAGGGCACATCCTGTCCCCCGAAGCTGAATCAGCCATTGTGCCTCCAGATTGCCAGTGCCACAGACGTTTATTCCAGTCCCTCGCCTGCCCAGAATTCAAATGTTGCACACCCTACAGGCTTCAGTATGGATTACTTACAACCTCCAATTCAATAATTTGCAGCAGTGGCTGACAGGATAGCTCCCTTTGATCCTCGGCGGTTCAGGCAGCATTGAACCATAGTCGCTCCAGTGGTGGGGAAAGTAACGCAACTCTGAAGCCAATCTCTGGAGTGCGGCATCCTTTGTGTTTCTGAATATATATATATATATTATCTACTGGCGGTCGCCAGTAGATAGTTATAGTTACAACCTATTATCTATAGGAAATCCGCGACATTCTATTTGAAATAACTCTCTTGCCGGTTGACGTATCTTCGCAAAATTTTCAAACTTTATGGCCCGCTCCGGTCCGCTCCTACCCTGAAAGTCTCGGGGATTCGTCAAGCGGGGCCGAGAAAAAGGGGGTCCCAAAACGCGTTTCCCATGCAATTTTCCATAGGAAACTTTAGACACGGCTACAGCCTCGAGTCTGCTGAACGGAATTACACCAAATTTGGCAAAGAGGTAGTTCTTGGTTCAGAAAGAACCCTTTTGTTAAATGGTGTAAATCCGTTCAGTAGTTGCTGAGAAAATCAAAAGTAAAAAGATAGTGATATCTATGGCCGAGTAGGGTCCGCGTACCCTCAGCGCACCCTGCGCGCACCGTCCCGATCACGAGCTGCATGTTAATTGGCTGTCAGCTGGCTGTCAACATTCTGATTCAGGAAATGTTGGCAGTTATTTTGTCCCTCGGTAGAACCGAGGGACAGAAACAAGTGCGCAAAGCGCACAAAGGGGGCAGGGTAGAAACACCCTGACCTCCTAGGTTTGCTCAGGGGGTCCCACAAGGACCCCTGGGCAAAAAAAAAAATAATAATTTTAAATCGGCAGGATGCGCTCAGGGTGCGCGAATCCTGCCGAAAAAAAAAAATCTCCCGCGCTTGGATAGCATTTTGCCTCCGGGTGGCCCAAGTCCCGGGGGCATGGTGAGGGGGTTGAATTTATGTATGGGGGCCTCAAGGCCTCCCAAGCCCCGGGGACCGCCACCCCCGGGCTTTCTTTTTTGAAAATGGTGCGGGAGGGCTCTGAGCCTTCCGCAGCCCCGGGACCACCACCTCCCGGGGCTTCTTTTTGCCATTTAAAAACCTGTGTGGGGGCTCCAGCCCCCACACGCCCCGGGACCGCCACCTCCCCGGGGCACTAACAAATTAAAATGGGGGTCCGTTTTGGACCCCGAAGCCCCGGGGACCACCACCTCCCGGGCTGTGCTGATGTAGGGAGGGGGCCGCGCAGCCCCCTCCTGGAGCCCTTGATGGCCCTGGGGACCGCCACCCCCAGGGCCGGCTCCTGCAGTGTCCCGGGGTGCCTACCCCGGGACACTGTAGTTTGCTATGGCAGGACGGAGCCTCGCGGCTCCCGTCCTGCCATAGCAATCTGCTTTGGATATTGGAAGAGAGCAGGGAAACCTGCTCTCCTTCCAATATCCAAAGCACATTGCTTTTCCACATGGGGAGCTGCATCTTAGCAGCTCCCCATGTGAAAGCAATGCCGGCTCCCAAGGGACGCGGGAGCCGGCGGGACTGTGGGGGATTGGGGACCCCCCACAGTCCCCAACGGAGAAGGGCCAGCCCCGGGGGATGGGGTCCCCGGGCAAGTAGGGCCTCGGAGGGGGGCCACGCGGCCCCTCCCCAAAAAATAAAAAATAAAAATAAAAAAACTAAAAGGCCGGCCCCGGGGGATGGGGTCCCCGGGGCCATAAATGGCCTGAGGAGGGGGGCCACGCAGCCCCCCTCCATAGAAAAAAAAAACAAACGAGGCCATGCCCCAGGGATGGGGTCCCCGGGGCCAATACAGGCCCAGGGAAGGGGGGCCACGCGGCACCCTTCCCCGTTTTTTTTTTTATATTTAATTAAAGAGAGGGGTAAGGCCCTGGGGGATGGGGTCCCCAGGGCATAAAACTGGAAAAAGGAAGGGGGCTACAGAGCCCCCTTCAGGGACAAAATTATTATTATTTTTTTAAAACGATCGGGTCCAGCAGGCCCGCCCCTTCCTTCACCACTCTGCAAACGCGCCCTGGCGCGTTTGCAGATGGGGAAGTAATTCCCGTTCAATACTGGGGTCCCTGGGGCCAACTAGCCCACCAGGAACCTCCAGTATGCGTCAGGAGCTGCCTTGCATAGAGGTGTACAGAGGCCATGCCCCTTTTTACACCTCTCTGCAACGCAGCTCTGTGGCGCTTAATGGAGGTAGCTGGTGGGCTAGTTGCACCCCAGGGACCCTCAGGATTTAAGGGACTTAATCCTCGACTTAAAACGCGCCACGGGGCGCGTTTGCACAGTGGTGAAGGGGTGGGGCGGGGCTTCAGGTGACATGTGTGCAAACAGGCCCCGTGGCGCGTTGTTAAGATGGGGAATTAAATCCCCTTCAATCCTGAGGGTCTCTGGGGGCCAACTAGCCCAACAGGCACATCCAGAAAGCGCCACAGAGCTGCGTTGCAGAGAGGTGTAAAAGGGTGTGGCCTCTCTACACGTTCTCTGCAACGCAGCCCCTGGCGCATACTGGAGGTTCCTGGTGGGCTAGTTGGCCCGTAGGGACCCACATGATTCAAGGGGACTTAATCCCCCAACTTATGGTGGAGTGTAAATGAAAAGGGAGTAGTCCGTGGGAGTAATTAATTAGAAGGCAATCGGTAAGCTCCTGTGAGAGAGAGCATCGATGTCTTTAGGGAAATCACTATTCCGGTGATAATTCCGACCCGGCCGGTCTGGTGGAGTATAAATGAAAAACGGAGTAGTCCGTGGGAGTAATTAATTAAAAGGCAATCGGGAAGCTCCTAGGTGAAGGAGATTCCAGACAGTGAGTGTCTGTCTGCAAGTTGAGCGGCGGGTCCGCCGTTTCAACAGATCTCTAGCGTGTGCGCTACAAGAAAACAGGCACTGGTTCACATCTGTTCCGGAAGTGAACAGATGTGAACCAGTGCCTGTTTATGCTGGAACCCCCCTGCACCGACAGACGCGTTTCGGCAATCTGCCTTCTTCAATGTCCTACCTACTGCTGGTCGCCAGTAGGTAGCTATAGTTAGGACTAATGGTTGGCTCAGGTCAGCTCCTATCTCTAAAAGCAGCAAATTGGTTTCGTTCGTTTTTGCAGCCTCTTGGATGCTCCTGGCTCCCCCTTTGAAAAAGGTCTGAGAGACCGAAATGCATCAGGGATTAAGAAACGCCAGCGCTTTTGAAAAATGCAATAAAATCTGCCTGTTTCATCGAGATGTGTGTGGCTCATTCCTTCTCGCTGAGAGGGGTTTTCTTTTATATATATATATATATATATATATATATATATATATATATATATATATATATATATATATATATATATATATATATATATATATATATATATATATATATATATATATATATATATATATATATATATCGTAGATATCAAGCGTTCCTAAACCTCCAGGATGGCGAGAAGGAACAGGCGAACTCCTCTTGTGGTGGCAATGAAGGTATTATTTTATTTCTCACTGCTGCCTGCCATGACGCGTTTCGGCCAGTACAATATATATATATTTCTCCACTTAACCAAACCGTTTAGTTGGCGTATAAAGGACGGCACTCGCAGGAATTCTTTTTAAAGTGGTTTTAATATGCTGGAACCCCCCTGCACCGACAGACGCGTTTCGGCAATCTGCCTTCTTCAATGTCCTACCTACTGCTGGTCGCGAGTAGGTAGCTATAGTTAGGACTAATGGTTGGCTCAGGTCAGCTCCTATTTCTAAAGTTTCAGGGTGATTTGTCAAGCGGGGGCTGAGAAAAAAGGGGGGTCCCAAAACGTGTTTTCCCCATGTTAATTTCCATAGGAACTTAACACAAAGCTACAGCCCGAACTGCTGAACGGAATTACATCAAATTTGTCAAAAAGGTAGGACTTGGTTCAGAAAGCGTGCTTTGTTTAAAATGGTGTAAATCCATTCAGCAGTTGCTGAGAAATTAAAAAAAAATATATATCAATATCTGAGCACCGAGGAGGATTCGCAAACCCTCCCGAGCACGAGCTTTATTGTGATTGGCTGCCAACACTCCAAACCAGAATGTGTTGGCAGCTATCTTGTGACTCGGTAACAGAGTCCCAAGAAAGCAGTAGAAAAAAGATAAAAACAAGAAAAGGGGGCAGGGTAGAAACACCCGGACCCCCAGGGCCAAAAAAGCACTTTTTATTAAAAATCGACCGTATTCGGAAACCTGCTCTCGCTTCCAAGAAGCAAAGCAGAATTGCTTTTGGGCGAAGGGAGCTGCATGTTAGCAGCTTCCCTTGCCCAAAAGCAATGCCGGCTCCCGCAGTAGGCGGGGAGCCGGCAGGGACCATGGGGGCATTGGGGCTCCCCCTCACAGTCCCCAACGCTGAGGCCAGGCCTCGGGGATGGGGTACCCGGGGCCAGAAGTGGCCCAGGGAAGGGGAGCCACGCGGCCCCACTCCCAATTTTTTTTTTTTTAAACGAGGCAATGCCCCAGGGGATGGGGATCCCAGGCCAATAATGGCCTCAGGAGGGGGGCCGCATGGCCCCCTCCCCCAAAGAAACCAGGCTGGCCAGGCCCCAGGGGATGGGGTCACCGGGGCCAGAAGTGGCCCAGGGGAGGGGGGCCTTGCGGCCCCCCACCCAGGAAAAATAAAAAAAAACATTATAAAAAGGAGGCCAGGCCCTGGCGCATGGGGTCCCCGGGGCCAATAGTGGCCCAGGGAAGGGGGGGCCACATGGCCCCTTCCCATTTTTTTTTTAATCAAAGAAGAAAAAAATGCTCAGGTCCTGGGGAATGGGGTCCCCAGGGCCCAAAAAATACTAAAAGAAGGGGGTCCACACAGCCCCCTTCTAAAAATATTTTTTTTAAAGTAAAGCTGGTATCGCGCTGGAGGCCCCGCCCCCTCCCTGCACCACTCTGCAAACATGCCCCCTGGTGCGTTCTAAGTTGGGGGATTAAGTCCCCTTGAATCCTGAGGGTCCCTGGGAGCCAACTAGGCCACCAGGAACCTCCAGTAAGCCCCACACAGTGGGATTGCTGAGAGGTGGTACGAGGCCACGCCTCTTTACACCACTCTGCAAACACACCTCTTGGTGCACTGCTAGTGGGGTGATGAGGTCCCTTTGTGTCCTGAGGACCTCAGGACTGACCTGGACTTCATCCCCCGAGCAGCAGTGCACCAGTCGTCACGTTTGCAGAGTTGTGAAAAAAGGGGGCATGGCCTCAGACCACTCTCAGCAATCCAGCTGTGTGGGACTTACTGGAGGTAACAGGAGGGCTAGTTGGCCCCCAGGGACCCTCAGGAGGCAAGGGGACTTCACCCCTCAACCAAGAGCGTGGCAGGAGGCATGTTTGCAGAGTGGTGGACAAAGGGGGCGTGGCCTGTATCCACCTCTCAGCAATCCCACTGTGTGGGGCTTACTGGAGGTAACAGGTAGGCTAGTTGGCCCCTAAGGGCCCCCAGCAGCGAAGTGGACTTTAATCCCCATCCAAGAGCACACCAGGGAGCGCGTTTGCAGAGTGGTGGGGAAAGGGGGCGTCGCCTGCTATGAGAACTTAGCAATGCTGCTGTGTGGGACTTACTGGAGGTAATAGGCAGGGTAGTTGGCCCCCAAGGTTGTCCTTGGGGGCCAAGTACCTCTCCTGTTACCTCCACTAAGTCCCACACAGTGGAATTGCTAAGAGGTCTTCGGAGGCCACGCCCCCCCTTTCTACACCACTCTGCAAACGCACCTCCTGGCACACTACTGGTTGGGGGATGAAATCCACTCTACTTCTGAGGGGCTTTGGGGGCCAAGAGGCCCCCCTGGTACCTCCTGTAAGTCCAACGCAGTGGAATTCCTGAGCGCTGGTTGGAGGCCCAGCCCCCTTTCTCCACCACTTTGCAAACGCGACTACCAGTTAAAGAAGCATTTGTAATGTAATAGATCACGCATTTACAAGAGTTAGAGCTATTGGCGTTGTAAATGTAAATTTTTTTTATTAATGTTTTATGGAATGAAGTGGATGTACGTTGTGTGTAGTGGAATTATGTGGTATGTTGTTCAGTGAAATTATGTGGATAGAAAGTATGTGGTATTTAGTGTATAGGAATTATGTAGAGTGGGACTATGTGTTATGGAGAGTAATTATGTGGTATGGTAGTCAGTGTTGTGGAGTGGTAACCTCAGGTTTAGTCTTCCTCGTCTCCACAGAAGCTAAATTATGAACACAATGGGACAAAAAAAGAAGGAATCACTGAGGAGCACTTCTGGACCTAGTCAGAGGTATGAGCAGGGCCACTGGAATCATGCGACTGTTTGGCTGCACCGACTTTCGCACAATTATACATTTTCCGCATTAACCACATAATCCATCATCTGCTACCTAATCTGCAGATTTTAACAAAAAACCCTTGTTTCTAGCTCAAACGGCTCAAATGTTACCAAAAATGCAGCGACAAGTGTTACAGCGTGGTGCAATGCCCTTTGCAAACCTAGAATGGTCTCCTGTTACTTATTGCTAAATGTGGGTGTTAAATTGGTACTAATGGTGTGCAAACCACTCTTGCTTCTTTCTGCGCCTCTCTTGCCACTTTCTCTATTTCTGTTGCTTCTTTCTGCAACTTTCTTTTTTCTGCACTTCTTTTGCCTCTTTATGCTCATCTCTTCCACTTGCTGTACCTCTTTTGCCTCTTTCTGCACCTCTGTTGCCTCTTTCTGTACCCCTGTTGCCTCTTTCTGCACCTCACTTGCTTCTTCCTGTACCCCTCTTGCCTCTTTCTGCACCCCTGTTCACTCTTTCTGCACCTCTCCTGCCTGTTTCTGCACCTCTCTTGCCTCTTTATACACTTCTCTTGCCTCTTTCTGCACATCTGTTGTTTCTTTCTGCACTTCTCTTGCCTCTTTCTGCACCCCTCTTGCCTCTTTCTGCACCTCTGTTGTTTCTTTCTGCACTTCTCTTGCTTCTTTCTGCACCTCTGTTGCTTCTTTCAGCAGCCCTCTTGCCTCTTTCTGCAACCCTCTTCTCTCTTTCTGCACCTCTCTTGCCTCAGTCTGCCCACCTGTTCCCTCTTTCTGCAACCCTTTTCCCTGTTTCTGCAACTCTCTTGCCTCTTTCTGCAGGTCTCTTGCCTCCTTCTGCACCTCACTTCCCTCTTTCTGCAACTCTCTTGCCTCTTTCTGCAGTTCTCTTGCCTCCTTCTGCACTTCTCTTGCCTCTTTCAACACTTCTCTTGCCTGTTCCTGCACCTCTCCTGCCTCTTTCTGCACCTCTCTTGCCTCTTTCTGCACCTCATTTGCTTCTTTCTGCACCCCTTTTGCCTGTTTCTGCACCCCTCTTCCCTCTTTGTGCAACTCTCTTGCCTCTTTCTACACCTCTCATCCCTCTTTCTGCACCACTCTTGCCTCTTTCTGTACCTCTGTTGCTTCTTTCTGCACCTCTCTTGTCTCTTTCTGCACCCTTTGTGCCTCTTTCAGCACCTCTGTTGCTTCTTTCTGCAGTTCTCTTCCTTCTTTCTGCACCCCTCCTGCCTCTTTCTGTTCCCATCTTGCCGCTTTGTGCACCTCTCCTGACCGTTTCTGCACCCCTCTTGCCTCTTTTTGCACCTCTGTTCGTTCTTTCTGCACATCTTTTGCTTCGTTCTGCACTTCACTTGCCTCTTTCTGTACCCCACTTGCCAATTTCTGCACCTCTGTTGGTTCTTTCTGCACTGCTCTTGCTTCTTTCTGTACCTCTGTTCCAAATTTCTGCATCCCTCTTGCCTTTTTCTGCACCCCTCTTTCTGCACCTCTCTTGCCTGTTTCTGCAACTCTCCTGCCTCTTTCTGCAGTTATCTTGCCTCCTTCTGCACCTCAATTGCCTCTTTTTTCACCCCTGTTTGTTCTTTTGCACTGCTCTTGCTTCTTTCTGCACCTCTCTTGCAAATTTCTGCACCCCTCTTGCCTATTTCTGCACCCCTCTTACCTGTTTCTGCACCTCTCTTGCCTCTGTCTGCACCCCTGTTCCCTCTTCCTGTACCTCTTTTGCCTGTTTCTGCAACTCTCTTGCCTCTTTCTGCAGTTCTCTTGCCTCCTTCTGTACCTCTATTGCTTCTTTCTGTACTTCTCTTGCCTCTTTCTGCACCCCTGTCGCTTCATTCTGCACTTCCCATGCATCTTTCTGCACCTGCGTTGCTTCTTTCTGCATCTCACTTGACTCTTTCTGCACTTCTCTTGCTTCTTTCTACACCTCCAATGCTTCTTTCAGCAAATCTCTTGCCTCTTTCTGCACTTCTCTTGCCTGTTTCTGCACCTCTCTTGCCTCTTTCTGCACCTCACTTGCTTCTTTATGCACCCCTCTTGCCTCTTTATGCACCCCACTTCCCTCTTTGTACAACTCTCTTGCCTCTTTCTACACCTCTCTTCCCTCTTTCTGCACCACTTTTGCCTATTTCTGTACCTCTGTTGCTTCTTTCTGCACTTCTCTTCCTTCTTTCTGCACCCTTTGTGCCTCTTTCAGCACACTTCTTCCCTTTTCCTGCATGTCTCTTGGTTCTTTCTGTAATGCTCTTGTCCGCTTTCTGCACCACTCTTGCAATTTTCTGCACTCCTCTTGCCTCTTTCTGCACCCCTCTTGCCTCCTTCTGCACCTCTGTGGGTTCTTTCTGCACTGCTCTTGCTTCTTTCTGCACCTCTTTGGCATGTTTCTGCAACTCTCTTGCCTCTTTCTGCACTTCTCTTGCCTCCTTCTGTACCTCTGTTGCTTCTTTTTTGCACTTCTCTTCCTCTTTATGCACCCCTCTTCCCTCTTTCTGCCCCTCTGTTGCTTCTTTCTGCACTTCTCTTGCTTCTTTCTGCACTTCTGTTGCTTCTTTCTGCACCCCTCTTGCCTCTTTCTGCACCCTTCTTCCCTCTTTCTACACCTCTCTTCCCTCTTTCTGCACCTCTCTTGCCTCTTTCTGTTCCCCTGTTCCCTCTTTCTGCACTTCTCTTGCCTGTTTCTGCAACTCTCCTGCCTCTTTCTATAGTTTTCTTGTCTCTTTCTGCACCTCTGCTGCTTATTTCTGCACTTCTCTTGCCTCTTTCTGCACCCCTCTTGCCTCTTTCTGCACCTCTCTTGGTTGTTTATGTACTGCTCTTGTTTCTTTCTGCACCTGTCTTGTAAATTTCTGTACCCCTCATGCCTCTTTCTGCACCCCTCTTCCCTCTTTCTGTACCTGTCGTGCCTCTGTCTGCACCCCTCTTGCCTCTTTCTGCACCTCTGTTGGTTCTGTCTGCACTGCTCTTGCTTCTACCTGCTATTCTCTTGCACATTTCTGCACCCCTCTTGCTTCTTTCTGCACCTCTGTTGGTTCTTTCTGTACCTCTCTTGCCTCTGTGTTCACCCCTGTTCCCTCTTTGTGCACCTCTTTTGCCTGTTTCTGCAACTCTCTTGCCTTCTGCACGTTTTTTCTCTCTTTCTGCACCCCTGTTCACTCTTTCTGCACCTCTTCTGCCTGTTTCTGCACCTCTGCTGCCTCTTTCTGCACTTCTCTTGCCTCTATCTGCACCCCTCTTCCCTCTTTCTGCACATCTGTTGCTTCTTTTTGTACTTCTCTTGCTTCTTTCTGCACATCTCTTGCTTGTTTCTGCACCTCTTTTGCCTCTTTCTGCACCCTTCTTCCCTCTTTCTACAACTCTCTTCCATCTTTCTGCACCTCTCTTGCCTCTTTCTGCACCCCTGTTCCCTCTTTCTGCATTTCACTTGCCTGTTTCTGCAACTCTCCTGCCTCTTTCTATAGTTCTCTTGTCTCTTTCTACACCTCGGTTGCTTCTTTCTGCACTTCTCTTGCTTCTTTCTGCACCCCTCTTGCCTCTTTCTGCACCTCTCTTGGTTGTTTATGTACTGCTCTTGTTTCTTTCTGCACCTGTCTTACAAATTTATGTACCCCTCATGCCTCTTTCTGCACCCCTCTTCCCTCTTTCTGCACCTCTCGTGCCTCTGTCTGCACCCCTCTTGCCTCTTTCTGCACCTCTGTTGGTTCTGTCTGCACTGCTCTTGCTTCTACCTGCTACTCTCTTGCACATTTATGCACCCCTCTTGCTTCTTTCTGCACCTCTGTTGGTTCTTTCTGTACCTCTCTTGCCTCTGTGTTCACCCCTGTTCCCTGTTTGTGTACCTCTTTTGCCTGTTTCTGCAACTCTCTTGCCTTCTGCACGTTTCTTGCCTCTTTCTGCACCTCTGTTGCTTCCTTCTGCACTTCTCTTGTCTCTTTCTGCACCCCTCTTGCCTCTTTCTGCACCTCTGTTGTTTCTTTCTGCACTTCTCTTGTTTCTTTCTACACCTCTCTTGCTTCTTTCTGCACCCCTCGTGCCTCTTTCTGCACCCTTCTTCCCTTTTCCTGCACGTCTCTTGCTTCTTTCTACACCTCTGTTGCTTCTTTCAGCAATTCTCTTGCCTCTTGCTGCACTTCTCTTGCCTGTTTCTGCACCTCTCTTGCCTCTTTCTGCAGCTCACTTGCTTCTTTATGCACCCCTCTTGCCTCTTTATGCACCCCTCTTCCCTCTTTGTAGAACTCTATTGCCTCTTTCTACACCTCTCTTCCCTCTTTCTGCACCACTCTTGCCTATTTCTGTACCTCTGTTGCTTCTTTCTGCACTTCTCTTGCCTCTTTCTGCACCCTTCATGCCTCTTTCAGCACCTCTGTTGCTTCTTTCTGCACTTCTCTTCCTTCTTTCTGCACCCCTCGGGCCTCTTTCTGTACCCTTCTTCCCTTTTCCTGCACGTCTCTTGGTTCTTTCTGCACTGCTCTTGATTCTTTCTGCACCCCTCTTGCCCCCTTCTGTACATCTGTTGTTTCCTACTGCACTGCTCTTGCTTCTTTCTGCACCTCTCTTGTAAATTTCTGCACCCCGCTTGCCTCTTTCTGCACCCCTCTTGCCTCTTTCAGCACCTCTGTTGCTTCTTTCTGCACTTCTCTTCCTTCTTTCTGCACCCCTTGTGCCTCTTTCTGTACCCTTCTTCCCTTTTCCTGCACGTCTCTTGGTTCTTTCTGCACTGCTCTTGACTCTTTCTACACCCCTCTTGCCCCCTTCTGTACATCTGTTGTTTCCTACTGCACTGCTCTTGCTTCTTTCTGCACCTCTCTTGCAAATTTCCGCACCCCTCTTGCCTCTTTCTGCACCCCTCTTGCCTCCTTCTGCACCTCTGTTGCTTCTTTTTTGCATTTCTCTTCCTCTTTCTGCACCCCTCTTCCCTCTTTCTGCACCTCTGTTGCTTCTTTCTGCACTTCTGTTGCTTCTTTATGCACCCCTCTTGCCTCTTTCTGCACCCTTCTTCCCTCTTTCTACACCATTCTTCCCTCTCTCTGTACCTCTCTTGCCTCTTTCTACACCCCTGTTGCCTCTTTCTGCATATCTCTTGCCTGTTTCTGCAACTCTCTTGCCTCTTTCTAGAGTTCTCTTGCCTCTTTCTGCACCTTTGTTCCTTCTTTCTGCACTTCTCTTGCTTCTTTCTGCACCTCTCTTGACTCTTTCTGTACCCCTGTTCCCTCTTTCTGCACTTCTCTTGCCTGTTTCTGCAACTCTCCTGCCTCTTTCTATAGTTCTCTTGTCTCTTTCTGCACCTCTGCTGCTTATTTCTGCACTTCTCTTGCCTCTTTCTGCACCCCTCTTGCCTCTTTCTGCACCTCTCTTGGTTGTTTATGTACTGCTCTTGTTTATTTCTGCACCTGTCTTGCAAATTTCTGTACCCCTCATGCCTCTTTCTGCACCCCTCTTCCCTCTTTCTGCACCTCTCGTGCCTCTGTCTGCACCCCCTTTGCCTCTTTCTGCACCTCTGTTGGTTCTGTCTGCACTGCTCTTGCTTCTACCTGCTATTCTCTTGCACATTTCTGCACCCCTCTTGCTTCTTTCTGCACCTCTGTTGGTTCTTTCTGTACCTCTCTTGCCTCTGTGTTCACCCCTGTTCCCTCTTTGTGCACCTCTTTTGCCTGTTTCTGCAACTCTCTTGCCTTCTCCACGTTTCTTCTCTCTTTCTGCACCCCTGTTCACTCTTTCTGCACCTCTTCTGCCTGTTTCTGCACCTCTGCTGCCTCTTTCTGCACTTCTCTTGCCTCTATCTGCACCCCTCTTCCCTCTTTCTGCACATCTTGCTTCTTTTTGTACTTCACTTGCTTCTTTCTGCACATCTCTTGCTTGTTACTGCACCTCTTTTGCCTCTTTCTGCACCCTTCTTCCCTCTTTCTACACCTCTCTTCCCTCTTTCTGCACCTCTCTTGCCTCTTTCTGGACCCCTGTTCCCTCTTTCTGCACTTCACCTGCCTGTTTCTGCAACTCTCCTGCCTCTTTCTATAGTTCTCTTGTCTCTTTCTACACCTCTTTTGCTTCTTTCTGCACTTTTCTTGCCTCTTTCTGCACCCCTCTTGCCTCTTTCTGCACCTCTCTTGGTTGTTTATGTACTGCTCTTGTTTCTTTCTGCACCTGTCTTGCAAATTTCTGTACCCCTCATGCCTCTTTCTGCACCTCTCTTGCCTCTTTCTGCACCTCTCGTGCCTCTGTCTGCACCCCTCTTGCCTCTTTCTGCACCTCTGTTGGTTCTGTCTGCACTGCTCTTGCTTCTATCTGCTACTCTCTTGCACATTTCTGCACCCTCTTGCTTCTTTCTGCACCTCTGTTGGTTCTTTCTGTACCTCTCTTGCCTCTGTGTTGACCCCTGTTCCCTCTTTGTGCACCTCTCTTGCCTGTTTCTGCAACTCTCTTGCCTTCTGCACGTTTCTTGCCTCTTTCTTCACCTCTGTTGCTTCCTTCTGCACTTCTCTTGTCTCTTTCTGCACCCCTCTTGCCTCTTTCTGCACCTCTGTTGCTTCTTTCTGCACTTCTCTTGTTTCTTTCTACACCTCTCTTGCTTCTTTCTGCACCCCTCATGCCTCTTTCTGCACCCTTCTTCCCTTTACCTGCACATCTCTTGCTTCTTTCTACACCTCTGTTGCTTCTTTCAGCAATTCTCTTGCCTCTTGCTGCACTTCTCTTGCCTGTTTCTGCACCTCTCTTGCCTCTTTCTGCAGCTCACTTGCTTCTTTATGCACCCCTCTTGCCTCTTTATGCACCCCTCTTTGTACAACTCTCTTGCCTCTTTCTACACCTCTCTTCCCTCTTTCTGCACCACCCTTGCCTATTTCTGTACCTCTGTTGCTTCTTTCTGCACTTCTCTTGCCTCTTTCTGCACCCTTCATGCCTCTTTCAGCACCTCTGTTGCTTCTTTCTGCACTTCTCTTCCTTCTTTCTGCACCCCTCGGGCCTCTTTCTGTACCCTTCTTCCCCTTTCCTGCACGTCTCTTGGATCTTTCTGCACTGCTCTTGATTCTTTCTGCACCCCTGTGAGAAGTTGGCCTGGTATATGCTGTTCACTAGTTAAAGTGGACACCTTGCACCAGTACAATTCGACTCTTATGGTAGGTAGGTTTAAGACAACCTTTATAGAAAGCTATCCTAGTGGTAGCTGTGGAGAGCAGCCTTCAGGCTACGTCTTGGAGGAATGTAAAGCAGCTTGTTTTACCACACAATCTCTTGAATCACCAAATGAAAAGACACCACACAGGTATATATATCAAATATATATGTATTTATTACTAAACAACTCTCTACTAATCTCTTGTGAGATTAGAAGTCAGGAACATATGCACAAATCAACGTTTCACAATAAATTAAGCACAAATATGGCTGGGGCCCGAGGGGCGTACCATACCATATACTAAAAAAGAGACTTAAGAACAACGACTTGCAAAGGGACAAGGCCTAGAGCCTTCAGAAGTGCTGGGGCCTCACGAAACCACCCAAGGCAGGTAAGTAAAGGACCCACGGGGACGCGTGCAGTGAGTGAACACAGGCGCGGATCGCCGTAGACTTCAATGGGGCAAGTCGCGGTTGGAAATTAAGAGTTTAAGGGCACTTCGGGAGTAGCTACAAGCAATTTACTTACAGGGTAAGTAGTTCTAGGGCCAACACCCACAGGAGCACCATAGTGCTGGAGTTACCTCACCCAGGGAAGCCGGGTGCATAGGTGTCCTTTGGTGTCGGGTCGCGGCGTCGTTTTCAATGGGAGCCAATGAAGACTTGCTGCTTGTGAAGCCAGAAGAAGTGTCCGGTGGAATCCAAGCCTGGATTTGGAAGAAGGAAGACCTGAAAGCAGAAGGGACAGACAGTTCAAAGTCACTGGGCAGTGACCCGGGGCAAGAAGATGAATGCCCACCGTCGTCGACAGATTCAGGTCGTTCATGGGTGTCTTGACTCTTTGGCCACGAGGTCCAGGAGGTGTCGAGGATGACCAGGAGCTGGATTCCGTGTGTCCCACAAAGTGTGCAGCTGACTGCAGTGTCAGCAACCCGTTTGAAGCCAATAGGTCTTAGTAGCAGCAAGTCTCGTGGAAAGAGCAAAAAGTCAATGGTGCAGACCAGCAAGGTCTGGGGATCTCACCCAGCAAGGGTAAGTCAGGGCAGCCCTGAAGCAACGAGGGGAGCTCTTTGGTTCTGTAGAAAAGTCTTCAGGGGACCCACAAGCCGGCTGGCAAGGGATCGCAAAGATGCCTTGGGAGGATTCCTTCAACAGGGGCCCACGGTCACTCGGGATAGGGTAGGCCTATGATCTTCAGAGGGATTCCTGCTAGAGGCTGGGACCACACGTGGTCTAAAGCACAGGTTCGTAGAATTTCGTGAAGGGGTTGCACTCGACAATAGTGCACAGTACCCACGGACTGTGGTTCCTCGTCACTCGTGGGGTCCACTTGCCTCAGCTTCGCTGGGAACTCACGATGGCCTGGGAGAAGTCAGGAAATCCTTGTCTTGGGCTGCAGGAACCTCGGGCTCCAGCGGGAGCGGCATAGTTTGTGACCATTGTTTCAGTTTTTGGTGCCTGCCAAGCAGGGGAGTCACTCCTTGACTCCAAGGGAGATTCTTCAGTCTTCCAGAGGTAGTGGAACGTCGAAGGTCCAGGATTCTTCTTCAGAGCGTCATCCAGGGATATCTAGTTTGCAAGTTCAAGGGTTCCCTACCTTATACTAAAAAGGAAGGGAGGGACTAGCTCTAAGACCCCACCTATGGGAGGGTCAGGGGAGTGGATGGCTACACCCACTTTCCCTCACGCCAGAGCAGGGGCAGGTAGCCCCTGAGCCGGTTTGAACTGGTGTATGCACAGAGGAGCCTTCTGCTCCCCCAGTGCAGGACTTCAAAGCACTCTAGGAGTGCACCCACCCAGCCCCAATACACTAAACCCTGTCTGGGAGGTGGTCACACCTCCCTGGGACAGGATACCTATTGTTGGGCTTCCTCCACTGCGAGTTTCGGTCATCAGCAGGAGGGCAGCCCAGTGTCTGTGACTGGTGGCATCCATTTTGTGATGCCAGGGCTCTTCAGGATTCTACCGCGTTTCCACAGTGTCATCTATCCCTCTAGAAGGGTGGAATGCTACCCCCGCCGCCAGAACTGGCGGGGGGGTAGTATTCCAAGAAGTTTGACCCCAAACACGACATGTTTCCGTGCAGCCATCCCAAAGTTAGCATTTAACGCGAGGTTATAATGCGCTTAAGAGTATATGGTCAGGCTGCACTACAAACAGCATCAGAGAAGGGTCTCCGAATGCTGCAGAGGGGCTCTGCTCATGCAGGGGCACCCTCTCACATAGGAACCAGGCACTCTGCCTTCAGGATTGATAAGGCCTGCCATAGGAGTGACTTATAGGTTTATATGTGTGTATCTATGTAGTGATATAGGTAGCCTATATCACAGTAAGGGGTGCATGCACCACCTTACCCAGGCTGCAGTAGCAGACCTGTGGTGTCAGATTTAGTCTGCTTCCCAGGGGTGGCATAATACATGCTTCAGCCCCTGGTAGGCCTGTGAAGTACCTATGCCCTTGGTACCTAAGGTACCATATACTAGGGACTCATAAGGCACCACAGTATCCAATCACTAGTGCACCTAGAGTGCACTCCAAGTCGTTTAGAGAGAACAGAGAGGTTGGGGCCCTGATTGGCAGGGTCCCAGCCAGACTATAGCCAGAAACCAGTGTAAACATCAGAAAAAAGTGGGGGCAACATAAGAGGCAGATCCTACTCTCCTACACAACCCCCCCAAACGCAGGGACACTAAACTAACCTTGACCAGTTGAGTCTTCGTGCTCTAAGTGGAAATACCTTGAGAGTCCATCTGCATTGGCATGTTGGGTTCCAGGCCTGTGTTCCACTGTATAGTCCATCCCCTGTAGGGAAATGGACCACCTCAAAAGTTTTGGGTTTTCACCTTTCATCTGTTTAAGCCATAG
Organism: Calotriton arnoldi; assembly: GCA_963921515.1. Lineage (NCBI taxonomy): Eukaryota > Metazoa > Chordata > Amphibia > Caudata > Salamandridae > Calotriton > Calotriton arnoldi. Next base: position 187,618 of record CAWUFW010019375.1, read on the forward strand.
GAGGGGCTTGTGGTCAGTCTGAACTATGAAGTGAGTGCCAAACAAGTATGGCCTCAGCTTCTTCAGGGCCCACACCACAGCAAAGGCCTCCCTCTCTATAGCTGACCAACGTTTCTCTCTAGGGGTCAGCCTCCTGCTAATAAAAGCTACTGGCTGGTCTTGACCTTCATCATTCAGTTGAGACAGTACAGCTCCCACACCCAGCTCAAAAGCATCTGTTTGGACAATGAACGTTTTGGTGTAGTCTGGACTCTGTAAGATGGGGCAGTGCACATGGCCTGCTTTAGGTCTTCAAATGCCTTCTGACAGCTAGCTGTCCACTGAACCTTTTTTGGCATTTTCTTTGAGGTCAGATCATTCAAGGGGGTCACTATAGATCCATATCCCTTCACAAACCTCCTATAGTACCCAGTCAGGCCTAAGAAGGCTCTCACCTGTGTCTGGGTGGTTGGAGCAACCCATTCCATTATGGTTTGGATTTTACTCTGTAAAGGCTGAACCTGGCCTCCACCCACAAGGTGGCCCAGGTATACAACCTGACTCTGCCCTATCTGGCACTTAGTGGCCTTGATAGTGAGGCCTGCTTTCTGCAGAGCCTCCAAAACATTTCTGAGGTGGACCAGGTGATCCTGCCAGGAGGAACTAAAGACAGCAATATCATCTAGATAAGTTGAGCAATAAGTTTCCATCCCTGCCAGAACTTTGTTCACCAACCTCTGAAAAGTGGCA